>JAPPVO010002334.1:0-60824 GCA_030407325.1 Camellia japonica
CGATTAATCAAAATACTGTAGGTAAGTTATTAGATGACATTTGTTTTCAAAATAATAAAGTGTACAATCAAAATTATAATTGCCATTAAATTTTTTTTATGACAAATTTGATCTAAGCATGTGGTTTCGATTGTCCAAACAATCTAAAATTTTTACAAGGATGACTCATTTCAAATCAAAATAATCAAAATAATCATTAAAGTGACTTATAATTTTTAAAATACCACTACCAAATTATTCTTAAGTGACTTTTTGTATAAATTTTTGTTCAAAATCATTTTCCAATTTCAATAGATAAAAGTATCTCCCCTTTGTTTTGAGCTGTTGAGTTTTTTTATTTTCAGTATTTTTCTGTTTAGAGTTTTTTTTTAAATTTTTTTTTTAAATTTTATATCTTTAGTAAACTTATTAAATAATTTAATATATATATATATATATTTAAATTTTTAGATACACCTAACCTAGATGCATTTAAATATAAAGAAAAACAAAAAATTCAGTACATTTTTGTATTGATTGAATCTTTTTTTCAGTCCATTTTTGTATTTATTGAATCTTTTTTAGATTTCTCCACAAATATTTTACTTTTTAAATGTATCTAGGTTAATTGTATTTAAAAAATAAAAAAATTGACTAAGATATAAAAAAATTCACTAAAAATATAAATACATAAAAAATTAAAGATTAAGAAATTACATTTAAAAACTCAAAACCAAACAGTGTGTATATTTTTACACAAATGGTATTCCAAAAATATATTCAGAATAATAAATGGCTATCATTTTTATAAATATTTTGCTCTTGATGTTTCTGCTATCTATTTTACTATCTATGGAAAAAAAAATATAATAATAACATGGTGCAGTTGGAATATTAAAAGAGTGATGACATACAAATAAAAAAAAATGTATTAAATAGATTAATTATTAAGTTTCAAAGTATGTGTTTTATGTTATTTTAATTTATGATATTTTAATTGTATTAATTTGATTACAACATATTCAATTTGTAATTAAATGGTCTTTGTTGTTGCTTCTAGCCAAATTTTATGATGAAAGCAACCATATTTTGGTCCAAATTTGAACAAAATTTAGAAGGAAACAACCATTTAAAAATAAATTGTATAAGTTGTAGATTAAATTGATATAATTGAAAGATCATAAATCAAAATAAAATAGAAGGTGATTGACAATAACTTGGTTTGGCACGTGGATAAAAAGTCACTTTTTGACTTTTAACTTATTTTGAATCATATCACTTCTTTATTTTTTTACACGTTTTTAAAAATAAAAAATCAAAAAAAGTTAAAAAGTTGACTTTTAACATACTTCTTAAAACAACCCAATTTAACCCCCCAAAAATTATAGAGAAAATCTATCCAGAATGATGGGGGTATGTTAGGTTCAAATCATTTCAAGTCAAATGACTCCTCAAAATGACATTTAGGCCTCGTTTGGTATGCAACAGTTTTAGTCTAAAAGTCAAAAAATTACTAAAAAAAATCAAAAACCTATAACTTATACCAAAAAGTCAAAGATTCCATTTCTTCTCTACTTTTTGCACATCTTTTCGTAAAAAATAAAATCATTATTCCAAGCATACTATTTTTTTTTTTATCTTATATTTTAACTAAAAAGTTAAAAAATTATTAAAATAGTTTGTTCCCAAACGATGTCTTATTCTAAAAAAGGTTAATACATGGTTGGTTCTCAAAAAATGTGTTTCGTGGTAGTTAGGTCTTCCTTTGTTTCAATTTTGTCAATTTAATTTCAACTTATCAACATTTTTCATCCAATTTTTCCAGTAGGAGTATTTTTGTCTAAATTTGAATAAAAATCAAAACGGCACTAGGATTATTTTATTACAAATTAAATACAACTAAAATATTGAGAATTAAATTAAAAACAGAGCACATACTTTGAGGATAATAGTGTATTTACTTTAAATAATATTGTCAAATCATTCAAGTCGATCAATACACAAATGTTCTCCAAAAGTATGTGTTTCGTATCATTTTGGTTCCCCCCGTTTCAAATATGTCAATTTGATCCCTAATTTATTATTTTTGTCATTAAATAGTCTCTATTTCCGTTCCATCTATAATTGATAACAGGAATAAGGGCATTTTTGTCAAATTACAATTACACATTAACAAAATGAGAGAAAAAAGATTATCCAAAGTATGTGATTTGGGAGCTTCTATTTACATACCATAGTTTACCTCAATACACACCATTTCTAGTTCACACCTCCACACCATCTTCATTTTTTATTATTTTCTCAATTCACATCCTTTATGCCCAAAATATCCTAACCCTACCTACTCCCAACCCAGCTACCACCAGATCCGGCAACCCACCCCTACTCTCATCCACCCTCCACAACCCATTTCGATTGCCACCGTCCCTCCCACAAACTCCTTCAACCCTTCCTTGCCTCAACTTCATCCCACTTCGACACCTCCACAACCACACATCGCCATTATCGCAGCCTTAGTGACCGCCACCCCCAACCCTCGTGACTAACTAAGATCGATGAATGATCAATTGAATAGAGAGAGAGAGAGAGAGAGAACGAGCAAGCGAAGAAGAGAAGAAAAGGTTGCGATGGGAGGGGTTCGCCAAAAGGGGCATTGGAGAGTTGTTGCAGAGGGAAGATGGTACTAGAGGTAGGGGGCAGCGGGGGAGGCAGTGGAAGTGGGATAGATGGCAACGGTGGTGGGGTTGAGGTGGGTGGGAATGGTGCTATTAGAGGTGAGGGGTGGAAACCAGTGCTAGTGGGGTTAGAGGAGGTGGCAGCTAGCGGTTGTGGGATTGGAAGGAGGTGGTAGCTGGCTGTCGTGAGTTGAGAAGGAGGGAGGGGTGTGTAGGTAATTTAATTAAAGGATATAATGGCAATTAAAAAAAATTGAGATAATGGTGTGAATTGAGAGAATAGGTGGTGTGAATAGAAGCTCATTTTGATCCCCAATATGTCAATTGTCTCAATTTAGTCCCCAATTGAATCAATGCCCCTGATTTGATTTCGTTATTAACTATAGATGGAAATTGAGTTAGGTATTATTTAATATCAAAATTAATAAATCAGGGGATCAAATTGATATATTTAAAACATCAGAAATCAAAATAACACAAAGCGGATGTAATTTAGAAACCATTTATGTATTTAACCTTTTTGTACATTCGGCATAAAGAAAGGCTTCCAATTTGGCATTGTGGACTCGAAAATGGTAATTAGATTTGTGACAAAAATACATCCGATAGCATCCAAAGAAAGAATATAGTGTTAGACCACAGGAAGAGCAATAACGTGATACCCAAAACTTTATCTATAGAGTGAGTGATAGGGACTCTCACAAGTTCAAAGTGGAAAAAAAAGAAAAATCTTTATACCATTTTAAGCTGGTAGCGATTGATAACTTTCAATTTCAATCACAATATCTCCAAACCAATCTATTGTTCCAGACACACATATTCAAGCGCTGGTCACTTTGCCCATAAATTCCCTATCCAGATACTGTTGCATAGGTAAGAGACAAGAGCCTTCCCATTCAGTCCACATTGGAGAACTCGATAATGCATATATCCTATATATATATATATATATATATATGAGTTAATTACACTAATAGTCCTTATAGTTTGGGACTTGTGTCACTTTGGTCCCTGACTTTTCAATTGTGACACATTTGACGCTGAAGTTTAAATCTTGTACAAATAAGAACAATTGAAAATATTATTAGATTTTTCAAGGGTAAAATTGTTAATTTGATAAAATATAAACTAATTTGACAAAAATAAATGTCAAAAAAATATTTTTAATTTTTTTAAAATTAGTTTTATCCACCAATGATAAAATTATTTAAAATTACATGATTAATTTTTTTAAAATTAATTTTTACATGATCATCATCCAAACACATAATAAAAATTAATTTGGTAAAAAAAAAAATAAATGTCCAAAATATTTATCAATTTTACATAATTTTATTTTTAGTAGGTAGAAATAATTTTTAAAAATTCAAAAATTTTGCTTGACATTTATTTTTGTCAAATTAGTTTATATTTTATCAAATTGACGATTTTACCCTTGAAAAATCTAATGATATTTTCAATTGTGACACATTTGATCCTGAATTTTGAATCTTGTTTCAAATAAGGACAATTGAAAATATCATTAGATTTTTCAAGGGTAAAATCGTCAATTTGAAAAATATAAACTAATTTGACAAAAATAAATATCAAAAAAATATTTTAAATTTTTTAAAAATTATTTTATCCACTAATGATAAAATTATGTAAAATTAATAAAAATTACATGATTAATTTTTTTAAATTAATTTTTACATGATCATCATCCAAATACATAATAAAAATTAATTTGGTAAAAAAAGAAAATAAATGTCTAAAAGATTTATTAATTTTACATAATTTTATTTTTAGTAGGTAGAAATAATTTTTTTAAATTCAAAAATATTTGTTTGACATTTATTTTTGTCAAATTAGTTTATATTTTATCAAATTGACAATTTTACCCTTGAAAAATCTAATTATATATTCAATTGTCCTTATTTGGAACAAGATTCAAAATTCAGGGTCAAATGTGTCATAATTGAAAAATCAGGGACCAAAATGACACAAGTCTCAAACTATAGGGACTATTTGTGTAATTTACCCTTAATTCTATCTTATGTGGTATCACTTGATCAAAAGGAATGGAGTGAGATTGTCTATGTTTTTCAATATCATTTAAAGCTATTCATTAGTCAGTCATATTATGTGACAATTATTCATTAGTTGATGATACTATGTGACAATATTTTGGAAAATGGTTGAGAGCTCGACAAATGCCGAGCTCGAAACGGCTCGAAAGAGAGGGAGAGGAGAAAGAGAAGGGAGGGAGAGGAAGAAGGTCAGCGTCGCAGCTCCCCCTCCGTTCTTCTCGCCGCCCGCCGTCGTCGCCCAGCTCCAGATCGTCAGATCGTCACCGCCGTCCTCCCTCCGCCAGATCGTCTCGCCCTCTGCCTCCGCCTCCTCCTCCCTGTTATTAGGGCCCTCTCCAGCCCCCCTCCCCCTTCCCCTCCCCCTCCCTCCGTTTTCTTCTTCCTTCGTTCTGCAACAAAGCCAGGAAAGAAAAGGAAAAAAAAAAAAAAAAAAAAACTCGACACCAAAACGACGTCGTTTTGGTGTCGAGCCGTGATTCAGGCCGTGTTATTCGAACTACGTAGCATGATCGCAATATTTTGTGATATCATTATTACACTTAATATTTATTCGAGAGAGAAACAATTCTGCCAGCCATCTCTTTTTTAATTTTTTTTTTTAAAGACATGTATATCTAGGGAGTTTTTGTTTGGTTGGAAAAGGATATGGTTTCTCTTTAGTTAGAGAAAAGTATAGTCCAATTCAATTGAGTCAAAGAAGCCTATATTGTTTTCCTAGCTATCTCAAAAAAGAAAGGAATAAGTATTGGGTGCAATAGTAACCCTATCTTGTGTGGTGTCATTCATCAAAAGAGTGGAGTTGATTTACTTTATTCTTATTTAACCAATCAAGTGATTCTCATTTGACTTTTAAAGTTATTTATTAATGGTGATATTATATGACAATGTCAGATGATATCGAGAGAAATAATTACACTCCGCTATCATTTTATTATTATTTTTAGACAATTAATTAAAAGAATAGAGTGGGATTGACTTTGTTCCTATTTAACCAACCAAGGGGTTCTTATTTGACCCCACTTAATTTTATTCATTAATGATGATACTATGTGAAATGAACATCACATCTAATATTTACTCTAAAGAGAGAAATCGCTACACTCCACTGTAATTTTATTATTATTTTTAGACAATTGATAGTTAGTGGAGTTTTTGCTTATTTGCTTATTTGGAAACAACAACACTATAAATTTAGACTTATAAACTTAGAATTTATCTAGAAAAAAGAATAATAGTTTAAATTCATTTTATTCATGGATCTCATATTTTATCAATTTAATCTCCACCACACAAACACATTCGGGACATATTATGAGTTGATAAGGATGGGTTCATAATATTTTTTTTATTTAAAAAAAGGATATGGCTTCTATTGAGTTAGAGAGAAGTCAAGTCTAGTCCAATTGAGTTAAGTGCGGCCATACTAGTGATTTGAGTAATTTATCTTGGAGGCCCTTATATGTGGATCATCTATGAAAATATTATATTGATTTGATAATTATAGTTATATGATTTTTCATTATATTTATCTTAAAAAAATCAACAACAAATATAATTTTAAAATAGACTATTCATTTTTTTAAAGATAAATCTAATAAAATTATGTGATACAACTATTGAATTAATCAAGTCCTTTTATGAAGGGTCTTACTAACAAGAGCCCTTAGGACCCAAGACAATGACAAAAAATATGTCAATCTCGAGATGTTATTAAATGTAATACACTTTTTATGAATTTTAAAATACTTTATAATTTTTTTTACACTTTTACAATACACTTTTTCTCGCATTCCCAATATTAATAAGGACACTTGTTAGCATTTATCTTTACGTTTTATGAATAATCTACACGTAAATACTTACAAATAAACTATTCGAATCACTAAAATAAGATCTAAAATGAGACAAACAGGCCCAACTGGATCAAATTAAACTTCTCTCTCGATGAATGTCAATGTATTGGCAACAAACTAAAGAGCAAAGTGTGGAGAATAACAAATAGCAATAACACTGTATTGTGTTTGGGGCTTTTAGCCCGCATGGCTTCACAGAGAGAGAGAGAGAGAGAGAGAGAGGAACATCAAGTGAATATGATGCGAGTCATACAACATTGAAGCCAGGTCACATATATACAATGAAATAACACTAGGTTCATTCATATAACTGAGAATGAGAGTGATAATCAATCAGGGATTTATTTTAAGCACACTCATATAATAAAAAAGTGTGAAATGAAAAACCATAGAAAGAGGACACCAACAATGACTTCTTCCAATCCCAACCACCTCTTCCCAATGTAATGACCATCACTGCTGCTGGCACTTGTGGCATTGGCTTTAATGTTTCCCCCCACACAGACAAATATAAAACACATTTGAGAGTTTTGTAAGCAAAACTTATTTAATATCACTATCACAAAATCATCTCAACTATGATCTAATTAATAATTCCATTCCACCAAATCAAAAGATAAAAATATGAGGAAATTTCAAATAAATGGAACCAATTTAGTTTTCAGAATTAAAAAAAAAAAATTCAAAAAAATAATTTGGTGAATTTTTTTTTTTATTATTTTCATATGGAGGAAATAATTTTTGAAAATCCAAAAATATATTTTTTGATATTTAATTTTTGTCAAACTTAGTTTTAAGTAATTTTTTTATAATTTTTTTCTTTTGAAAACTCAACCAAAAAAATCCAAAGAGACACAAGTGGACTCATAAATTGGTATAAATAAAAACTGTGTTGCCGTTCAAAAAAAGAAAGAAAGTATAAACCGTGTTCTTACTTGCACAAAAATATAAAACCCATTTATATGTTCATATTTTATATCGTGTTTGTTTTCGAAAAAATGGACAGAAAATATATTTTAAACATAAACTATCAATTTTTTTAGGAGATAAACACAAAAAAATAAAAATGTTATGATTATCAAATCTTCTTTTTTTTTTTTTTATGAATGATAAAAATGAAAAATTTTACAAAATAAATAATTCTTATCATCAAAACTGGACTTGTGGTGAATTTCATGGCTTGTCAATTTTTTTTGAAGTTAAATTTAAAAATTGAGAGAAATCACACTTAATTTTATTTGTTCCCAGTTGATGGGATTGTAAGCAAAACTTATTTAAAATCACTATCACAAAGTCGTCCTAATTAATTAATACTTCCACCGAATGAAAAGATAAAGAAATACTAGGTCAAAAAATGTTTTAATAACAACCACTAAATACTAATCAATTTTTTTTGAAGTAATATTTAAAAATTGAGAGAAATCACCCCCTTATTTTTATTTGTTCCCAAAATATTGATGGGATTGTAAGCTATAAAATCACTATCACAAAGTCATGCTAATTAATTAATACTTCCACCGAATGAAAAGATAAAGAAATGTTAGTTCAAAAAACGTTTTAATTACCACCACTAAATACTAAAATTAGAAGGAAAATAGAAAGTCAAAAGTTATTTTAATTGCCACCAGAAATACTTAAAAGAAGAAGTAAGTCAAAAGTAGTGATTGATTACCAGTGGCAACAGCAGGAGTGGTGGTGGGACTAGTAGTAGCATTGGAGGAGGAATGGCCATATTGATAGAAAATCTGTGCATCAGTTGAATTTGGAGCCAAGTGGAGAAGAGCTGCATCCATCACATTACAATTTACAACCATCAACATCAATATGAGTCTCTCCCATAAAAAAAAAAATAATAATTGAATATTGAGTCTACAAGATGTCATTATAAACTTCATGAAAAACCCAAAAATGAAAGACTAGTACATTAAAATTCTAGCAATATCTATACAAACACATAAAATTTTTTAAAAAATGCAGTTCCCTAGATTATGTGCATTATTTTTTATGAAAAATTTGTTTAGAGTATTATTGAAATTCTGGCAATTTTGTAGGTAATTTAAGTCGATGCATATGTTCAAGTCTTATTAAGAGCCGTGAGGACTTGTAATTTAATGACACTTTCCCAACACTCTTGTATGAGCGGTTAAGGGTTTAAATTTCGCCAACAGTGTAGTGAGGAGGAAGAGTCAATGAGAAAAATATAGCTACAAAATTACATCTATTGTGATTATGTGATTAAATTGTAGATATCTTAATCTAATGAAAATATAGTTACTAATTTCACAGTTGGCATGTTTCTCAATAGTTTTTTTTTTTTTTTTTCTTTCAGTTTTAATCTCGTTGTTTTATTAAAATGCATTATGGGCTTAATTTGGACCTTTAGGATGGGCCTATGGTCAAGCTGCTAAAAGCTCATTGGGCCAGACATAAGGTCAATCCAGGGGCCCTACACTTCGGCCCAATGCCATGGGCTCTGAATTTTTTTGATGAGGCTTACACAATGGTAGATATAAATATATAAAATTATTAAATATACATATAAATTATTAGTAATTAGATAATATTAAAACTTTTAGATCATATTCATTATGTATATCATGTACACAAATAATAAAGTACAAAAACTCTCATTTCTCTTGCTTACTCAGAAATGGCAAAGATCACTATAGTAGTGCGGTGGTTACTCAATAATCTTTCTCATATCTCTATTTCTCTCCTTAGATAAACTATTATGCTCATCCAAAAAGGAAAAAACAAGGATAAACTACTATGTTTTAATGATTAAAAAAATTAAATATGTGGGCATAACAACCCTTAAAAAAAATTTAAATGCTAATGACCCCTCGATGAATAGTTATTAGTCTTGATGTACGTGTAAAAAATGTATAATATTATTTAAAAATATTTTAGTAATATGAGAAAGTTTATTGAGAAGGTAACTAATTTGATAAATTTTCTACTTTAATGGTAATTTATTGAACTGTCATTAGCATGAACTAAAACCACAAAAAAAAAAAACAAAAAGAAGTCACGCATGCTAATGAACCAAGCTTACGGAAAGCAAGTTTACATTGAGTCTTGCATAGTTATGGAAGTCTTAAGTTTTAACAATACCACAAAGTTAACAAAATTAATAGAAAATATTCAAAAAAGTAAATTTATATAGATCAAAATGATTCACCAACTTTAAATTTACATCACACATCTCACTTTCATAATAACATTCGAGATAACAATTCATGGTAAATGGTATTTTTCTTTTGACATTCTATATAGTTATAGAGTAGACAATACATACCAGGGCACTGAGAAATATTGGCAGGGGAATTGCAAACAGTAGGAAGGCCCAAAGCAAGTGTGACATTTATGTCAAGCCCTAGTTCTGGATTATTTCTGTCCTTTACAATCACACAGAGGCACTTTGGGCTTGTCTTGAGGGCTTGTTTGAGACCACTGCAACAGTCTGGTGTTGGAGCTTTGGAGTTTCCTCCAACATAAGGCAGACAGGTTGCAAGTCCAACCAACTGCTGTGTACACTCCTCTCTGTCCTTGGCATCATCTGAGTTTGCACATGAAAACATCATTAATGCTAATAACATCAATGGAATTCCCATTCTGATCATGTAGTGGATATCCGTTGTGAATCTGTGATGTTGTAAAGATAGAGAAGGTAGTGTATAGTTGAGGGGCTTTGTGGGTGGGGTTTATGTCCAATCACCTTCTTGGCTATTTATATGAACAAAGTAATATTCCAAAATAGAAGGGGTTAATTATTCAATGTGCTTCTGACTAATGATATGGTTAAAATTTTTATAAATTGAGACAATACTGACTCATGTTTGTTAAGTAAGAAGCGGTTCAAGGTTCTTTGAGATTTTAAGCTAATCAATAAAACGAGATTTTATTTTAATTGAGTGCTTGAAAAAAGGAAGCCTTTGATAATAAGATTTTTTAAAATTTTTTGGGAGGCTTTAGACGATTGCCTAAGTGGCTTAAGAATTGAACCACTTGTGAAGTTGAGACACAATAGATGACTCACTTAATGTGTTTTAGAATTTTTCATATGTCAAGAATACTATATAAGTAATGTCACACAGTGTTTTAAGATTATCTATAATAATCTTAAAAAAGAGGAGGATTATTACACGTCACTTGTGTTTTTTTTTTTTTTTTGCACCATTTATTAAAGTATGTGATAAGATATTATTTGTTTTCATTATATTTTTATAAATATTCACATAAACTATGATACAAAACAATAATAAAGAACAAATGATATATTATGTTTCTCCAAAAAAAGAAAAGAAAAGAACAATAATATTAAAGTGTACCAAGAAATGCAACTCAGATTTCATTCAAAAATAGATTTGGAGCACATATCAATTTTATTTTATTTTTGTTTTTTTGTAATTTTGTTTCTTCCATTCACATGGTCGGACTTAAAAGAAGGAAGAGGGTGGTGGTGGGAATGAACCATATGATGGCACATTTGCTTAGAAAATAAGATGGTGGACCCTATACTTGAGTGGGCAAAGACATATATTCATTTCAGTGACAAATGTTAAGATGTGATTGGGTTTTCTTAAATCTCAAGGTGATTGATCATGTTCTAACAAATAGAGGAGTCCATTCTATTCTACTGTATATGGGGTTTGAGATTGTGGGGGATTAAGTGGATCAAAAAGGTGTCTCACTTCACCTACCCACTGAAGGGTGTGGAAGCAAACACAAAATGAGATGTGTAGATAGATGCTTTGCATTAATGTGCTTATGTACACGTGTCATCTGGACAGGACATCATTTGGCATCATCACAAACTTCTCATCAATTGTATGTATTGAGTGCTTGAATTGAATCCATGAAAGAAGAGATACCAACAAAATGAGATGTGTAGATAGATGCTTTGCATTAATGTGCTTATGTACACGTGTCATCTGGACATGACATCATTTGGCATCATGATCTCATCATCACAAACTTCTCATCAATTGGATGTATTGAGAGCAACCGTATCGAATTAGCTAAAATCGTTTTTTAGTTAAATTAGTGATACTATTATTAAAAATGGACGTCCATCAGTCTTATTACAGTATCTTGCTAATTTATGATTGCTACAGTATCTCACTACAATAAGCGAGGTACTGTTAATCACTAAAACATGAAGATTAGTATTATTGGATGTCCGGCCGGTCAATAGGTCAATGGCCAATTTTTATTTTTTTTTTAAAAAAAATTGTTTGGTTGGTAACTCATCAATTTAATAAAAAAAAAGAAAGAATAACAAATATAATAAGAAAATAATATTTTAATAAAATTAAGTTAAAATAAAGAGTTTGATACAGTATCTACTAAACAGGTGACTAGCCAAAATAGTAAGATAGCTTTTTTAGCTATAATTTGACTAAAAATTTGAAGAGGCTGGTATGAATGCTCTGAGTGCATGAATTGAATCCATTCACATGTTTTGAAAGAAGAGATATGAACAAGTTCTTTCATTAGGGAACTCCCATCAAAACTTATCCCAAAAAAAGATACAAAGAAAAAGAAGCATAAAAGAGGCAGCTGCTTTGCTTGGCTTGTCATTTTTTTTTCCTACCGTTTGGTAGTTTTTTCTGGATTTTCCAATAGTTCTTTTCTCCATTTTGTTCTCTTAGCCCCGTGTCTCATTTTTTTGTTGGGTCTAGGGTTTTTTTGGAGGGTGAAGTAGAGGGTTGCTTTTCCTTTACTGCGGCTTTGTTCCTCTCTTTGAGTGTCACATCCCGAAATAAATACAATAAACAATCCACGACGATAAGTAAATGACAATGTAAATCAGAGTATGATATCCTTCCATTACATAAGACTCAGCTGTACAAAAGGATGACACATGCGAATATACATTCATAAGTTCTAATCCTGAATTTATAGCATGTGTCAACAACAAAGATATGAAATAGAAGTTAAATAGATGATTAAAATGCCCTGAAGGCTACAACTTTCCAAGGCTGTCCTTGGTTACATCAAAATGGATCTAAATCTAGTACATTTAACGGGCCATGGCTTGTACAAAACAAATACACAATTAAACAAAAATAAAACTCTTGCTCCAAGTCCTCTCAAGCTATTGCCTTGGCGGAGGCATATCACCAACAACTGAAAATGTTTTTCCTACATAGGTGAGCCAAAGCCCAGTAAAAATAATCCAACACAACATATGAATTTTAACAAAGGTATAAGGTGAATACATATGCAATGCTCGTGATAAAATCATATATAACTCTTTTGCAAAATCACATTATGTTGAACTTATATCTCGATCCATTTTATCTCCATTCATGAGTCATTTCCATTTTATTCAGACAACCAAATTGAGGGTACAACTCAGTGGGTCTCTAACCAATATAACCATCACACAAACACTTCTATTTTCCATTTTACGGATATTTCGTCCGCGGGAATCGACACCTATGTATACTCGTGGTTTTCGGGACTTTCACCCTGGACATTCTGGCCAACTTAATTCAATGGAGTACATCCCTTTTTTTCTCCCAAATATGGAGTACAACCCCTTTCTTCTCCCAACATCATACATTTACAATGTATTAAAGATGTGACAACACTCAATGTAAATAGATGAGAAATTAATTTCAATTCACCTATTTCTTATACAATTTCTATAACAATCATAGCTATCATCCACCGATAGCCTAAAACAGATATCTCTAATAAATAGAAAATTTCAATAACAATATACATTATTATTATTTCCAAGATGTGAGCGATATAACATATCCAACTCTACCATCATCATCAATATCCTCCATCACCATCATCAATACGTGAGTGATATTACAAAACCAACATCATCCTTCAATATTTTTCCAACACAGGTGAAACCCATGGTTTTAGAACAAACCTTGTTTTTCTTTCAAAATCATTTTTGAGTAGAGAAAGACATCATTCCAATTACATAAAACCCAACATCATTTCCATTATCTTTACAAGATCAACATTTGAGATTTCTAGGGCAAAATCCCATTTTTCTTTACAAATCATTTCCAAAGGTAAAAATCTATCACTTCATCGTAGGTCAACAATAAACACCTTTCTACAAGCATTTTCAACAAACCATTTGAAAACTTCTCTTTTTGATTTCTAACCAAAACCCTAGATTTGTCCAAAATCTCCAAAAATCACAATATTTTTTTAGAAATATCAAATAACTAAGTTAGAACTCGTAAGAAGATGCGGAGAATCTCTATCTCAAATTTAGAAGAGAAAGAATGAAGAAAAGCCCAAAAGTTGACGGTGACAAAACAATGATTTACTCTTATCAAAATGAAGCTCTCGACAAGCTCTATACTTAATCTCAAGGGAACAAGGTGAGGAGATGCTTCTAGGTAAGTAGATCTAAAGATCTTTGAGTGAAAAAGTGAGTTTAGAGAGAAAAAATAGTGACTCACGGTTTAGAGAGGGGAAAAAGAAGATAAAGTGAAAAAAGGGCAATTGAGGGCCCTATTTATAGTGCAAGGTTAAAGTGAAATAAAGTCCCGAAGTCAACCCAAAAGAACAAGTCAAAATCCCCAAGAAGTAGGGCCCAAAACCGAGCTAAAATCTGGAGAAAGACTTGTAGGAGTCGACCCTTCCCAGACTGGTGTCAATCCTTCAGGAAAAATTGAAGAAAAACAAATGCTGGAAGCAAACAAGGTGTCAACCCTTGGACTCAAGGTGTCAACACTAAATTTCAGCAACCAAACCTAGGTTTTGCTGTATACAAGGGTCGACCCTTGAAGCTTAACAAAACAAAGATAAAGAAGGTAGTGTCGACCCCAACAAAGGCGGTGTCGACCTCTGAAGCCAAACCAAATATGATGGGAAAAGAACGACAATCACGAATACCGAATTCAAAAGCAATAAATGGATCGGGTCTAAGCACAGATCGCTATAACCTAACCTCCCCCCTTAAGGAATTTCGTCCCAAAATTATAAATCAAACTTTAAAACCAAGTTTTAACCAATTACAACAATAGCAATCAATCAATTCCATTACCATAACCCATTCTCCAGTCATCCATTCTCATCAACTTGATACACAAGTTCCAACATTGAAAGTACAATTCACATTTTCCAAAACATATACAATGTTTCCATATTTTCAAACATATACAATGTTTTCATATTTTATTAACATAACATAATCTTAATACATGCTCGAACATTAACAAATAAGTCTGGATACTTCTCACGGACCTCTAACTCACGTTCCTTGCTTCCT
This sequence comes from Camellia japonica, assembly GCA_030407325.1. Lineage (NCBI taxonomy): Eukaryota > Viridiplantae > Streptophyta > Magnoliopsida > Ericales > Theaceae > Camellia > Camellia japonica. The sequence continues at coordinate 14,831 of JAPPVO010002334.1, forward strand.
CAACTTCGTGATATTTCCATAACACTTTTACCAAAGGAAATGTCTTGCTTCACAAAACTTAGTCTTGAGTATCTAAGAATCTTACCGGTCTCTCCTCGCCTTAACATTCTCAAGGCTGCAAGGATGTGGATTTCTATCCTCATAACTCTTCCTCTTTTGAGAGGACGAGGCTTCTGCTTGCGAGCTGCTCCCTCCTGTAGAGGTTACTGTAGTAACTCTGCTACTACGAGAGTAGCGATCGCTGTCACGAGATTTGTTTAAGGGACCAGTGGTACTGAGGTTCCTAGTTGCCTCAACCAAGGCTAAAAAGATAGGTAGATTATGGTTCACCAAGAAAATTTTGTAGTCTTGTATGGCACCCTCTACGCATATGCTGACTAAGTGTGCCTCATCCACTGGTTCATGACAGTCAATAGCCTTATCTTGGAACCGCTTAACATAGTCTAGTATATCTTCGCCTTCTTTTTGGACATCTCGCCTAAGTGTGAGGGTTGTAACTTTCTCTTGGACTTGGAAGAACTTCGTGTGCAACTTGTTCACCATCACCTCCCAACTCTTGATCGAGTTGGGAGCCAAGTTTACATACCAACTGTAAGCCCTTTCAGTGAGTGATTTGGAGAACTCCCGAAGGCGCAGAGAGTGGTCACTGCCATGGACACCAAGAGTTTCAATGAACCTCACCACATGTTCTCTAGCATTGCCTTGTTTTCCATCAAACCTAATAAACTTGGGCACTGTATACCCAGTTGGGTATGGCATAGTCAATATCTCCTGAGAGTATGGGGGCTTCACATCTGGGTCTGGAAGAGATGGCAGTTACATCTTGTTGCGCTCTTGCTTGAGCATAGCTTGTACATTGGCTAGAGTAACAAAGTGAGTGGGCTGGAATGGTCTAGTCTGCTCCTGGGTAGCTGAACCAGCGGCCGTACCGTTCGCTTGAGGTACCACCGAGGGCACCTGGATCGGAGCCCGAACCTCAGGGAACAAGTTAGGCACTGGGTTTGGGACTGCTACAGGCGAAGGTGCCTGCACTGGAGCTGGCCGAGAAGCCATGGCCATAATAGCCTCAGTGAAAGTTTACAAGGCTGCCAAGATCTCCTTATCCGTATCTTGGAGTGACTGAACTGCCTCAATCACGATATTGTGGTCATGGTCCTTCACATGTGCTGTTCCGCCATTAGAAGAGCCTTGCTACCATGGGGGTTACTGAACTTTATCCTCTACCATCTTTTCCAGTGAAGTGTGTAAGCCACTACATGAACCATCAACAAAGCAGCCTCCCCAGTGGAGTCGCCAGAAATGTAAAGGGGTTCAAGGTTAGAGAAATAATTAGAGAGACAAAACTATGTTGATGGTCCAATAATGGTGGAAGTGGTTAGAGAGTGAGTAACAGCAACAGTATGGGAGTTGAAAAGCGTGTAGTTGGATGGGGTGAAGCAAGTGGCTCAAGAAGAAGACAATGGCAGTGCCAAAATGGGTAGCATCTCTCCCAAATCTCCAAAATTCTTCTTGTTGAACCTTGGGAAATGGGTCCTATTTATAGACTTTTTCTTGGTACCAAGAGGACACCAAGTGGCCAAATAGAGAGAATACATGTGTCTTAGAGGATCACATGGAATATTCTGCCTTAAGCCACCAGGCTGAAGGTGCCACGTGTCCTTCTACATGTACTGTGTACTATCTGTTTGCCTCCGCAACTACCTTTTTGAGCCTTAGTAAGTGTAGTTGCGACGGGAGTGTTTGCCTCTACACTTGCCTTCTCAACTTGAACCTCAGCAAGTGCACTTGCAGTGGTGAACCTTGCCGCTGCACTTGCCTTCTCAGTTCTATTTGGTCAATACATGCATTCTCAGGACTTTATTAGTCTGCTATCGACTACGTTCGTGCCTATCTTAGCGAAGCCTCTATCCTTAGCCACCTAACCACAAACTCCCCAGCTTCCCAAGGCGAAGGCCACAGCCAAGCCTGCTATCAGCCAGGCTGTACCTTAATACCAAGCCCAAGGGGGCTTCCTTAGTCCTGCCTGTGCGACTAAGGCAGGTCTATGACCTGGGTAATGGGAAGGGAGTCCCTTATGTTCGGTCTACCCTGCTCCCGTCTTTGCGGGATCGCTGCAGTAAACTGGTATCTCTGGGCCTGCTATCAGCTCTAACTAGTAAGTCTTGGGGCCTACTATCAGCACCAAGTTAAATGAACTTTAGAGAAAGGGAGGGGCCTGCTATCAGCCCTGGGCTAATAATGCCTTGGGGCCTGCTATCAACGCCAAGCATTAGCCTTTAGTTGCAGAGGAAGGCCTCTCTCAAAGGATACCTTGGCAGGAATTCCCTCTGCAACTTAGTTGCTGCGGTAGTAGTTGTTGCGGTAGTCATTTCCTATGGCAAGTTTAGGCGGCAGGACTGAAGATATTAGAGATGGCAGCGCCGACAAAATGCCTCCGCAACTTGGGCGCTGCAAGCACTGCCTCTGCAACTTAGTTGCTTCGGTTTTCTCCTTTTCTCAGCAACTCCAGATGGTTGTGGTATTGACATTACTTGGAATGGCGGCGCTGAAACAAAGTGCCTTCGCAACTTGACTTTGGCAACTTGGTTGTTGCAAGTGTTGCCTCTGCAACTTAGTTGCGTCGACTTTCTCTTTCCTTCAGCAACTTCAGATGGCGGCAGAGCTGAAGATATTAGGAATGGCAGTGCTGAGGCAAAGTCCCTTAGCAACTTTCCCGCTACATATGTTCCCTCCGCAACTTCACCGCTGTAGGTGTTGCCTCTGCAACTTGACTTATCTTTCCTCGCGGAGTCCATCTGGAGCCCTAGTGGGTTGGATCTGCCTCGGCCCACTTGTTAGCCCACTTCCCTTGGGTTTTGGCCCATGCTCCTTTTTTATTCCTAGTCGCCTCTTTGGGACGACTTCAGAGCTTAGGCCCATACTTAGTTTGGGGTTTAATTTCTGACCCTCTACAAAACCTATACATCATGCCTAATAAATTAGCACTTCATCTAGTAGAGTAATTACTGACTATCCTATTATTTTACAAATCATACAAAAAATAAAATAAAAAAAGAAATTAAAAAGAAGGAATTAAACAACACCAAGTAAAACAATATACAAGGCTCCCACTTGCAGTAGTAGGTATGTAGTCTTTCTCGGCTCCTTTTTTGTGGAGAGCCAAATTGCATCCATGGAAGCTAGCTTTTCGAAAGGGAGAATGATTTGTAAACAAAATAATAAACCAGTTTATGAGTTTTTTTAGTTTGAAACGAATGAATATAAATTTAACACATTACTTTTTATAAATTTTATGTATAACTTTTTTCTTTCTATATCATTATTCTTTTGAAATTCAAATGCAAGCCACAATGTTGAAGAATCAAGCCCACATCCATTGATTTTGTTTAAGAAATTTGAATAGAAAATAGGGGTATTTTACCAGACGATCTCAATAATTGAATCTATTACCCATTAGGTCCTAAGTTTCTATCTCATGCACCAGGAAGTCCTGTTATATTTTTTTTTATCCTGATTTCGCCCCTGCTATTATACCACCAGAGCCATTGATAAATTAGTGGTGTTGGTGAATATGAGAACTACTAGAGCAATAGATGAATTCGTTGGTGTTGGTAAACATTAAAACTGCCTCTGTTGCCCTTGGATTTGAGAGAGATAATGTTAGATTTGAGCAAGATCAAGAAAATCGACATGAATGGAGATGGAGTGTGTCGACATTGATGAGTTCTAGAGCCATTGATGAATTCGTTGGTGTTGGTGAATATGAGAACTGTCTCTGTGGCCCTTGGATTTGAGAGAGATGATGTTAGATCTGAAAGAGATCAATAAAATCGACATGAATGGAGATGGGTGTGTCGACATTGACGAATTCGGAGCTCTGTATTGTTTAAACTAGTGACAAATTTGTTTAAACCAGTGATAAATTAATGATGAATTTGTTAAAAAATTTACGAATAGCAGACTTGATTTGAGAGAGAAATAGGGCATTACAACAAATTTATCACTGAATTACATAACAAATTTTTTATTCATAAATTAAGTAACAAATTTATCAGATCCGTTACACGTCTGTAGAAGATCAACAACACCTTTCAATGCACTGATTGGACACTTTGCATCCCAAACCGGTGATGGAGGAAGATGGTGGCAACGGCGATGTCGAAAATGGTAGATTGGTGATGGAGGAAGATGATGGCAACGACAATATCGAAGATGGTAGATCGATGATGGAAGATTATGGTGTTGAAGCTAGTAGATGAATGATGGGGCAGAAGCAACGGTGATAGTAACGAACGAGAAGGAGATGATGGTTGGTGATGAAGGAGGAAGAGGAAATGGTATGCCAGTGATAGAAATAAGAGAGAGAGAGAGAGAGAGAGGATGTGTTTGGGTTTAGGGTAAAATCACTTAATTGAATGTAAGGGGTAAAAATGAAAGATAGGCTAAATTATTTTGAATCAGGACTTCCTAGAAATTAAGTCTGGTCCAAAGGACCAGCCCGTAACTCCCCATAGAAAATACTGTGTGTTTGGGAAGCTGGAAAATATGGATATGGGCTGACCCAACCTAAGTGGACACATTAAAAACCGTGGTTCACTATTGGGCAATCTTTTTCCTAGTCTTCAACCTAGCCACATATATGGGCCTTCTAAGGCCTGTCAATGAGAATCCACAAGCTTGGCCCAATAATTAAGGTGTTGAACACGAAAGTTCTACTATGTAATAATATATGGAAGTCTTATATTTGACTCTCATGGTGCCCAATAATCTGTTTGGTTTGAATTTTTTGGATTGAGTTTTTTAAAAATTGAGTTTTTTAGTTTTCGTATTTTTTTGTTTTTAGTGAATATTTTTAAAATTTTAAATATTTTTTTTACTTTTTTAGATGCACCTTATTTAGATGTATCTAAAAAATAAAAAATTTATGAAAAAATATTTTAAAAAATTAATAAATACATAAAAATACAAAAAATGTACTGAATTTTCGTAAAATTTTTTTTTTGTATCTTTGATATTTAGTGAATTTTTAAAAAGTTTTTTTTCATAATTTTTTTACTTTTTAGGTATATTTATGTTAGGTATGTTTAAAAATTAAAAAAAAATTGCTTAAAATATTAAAAAAATTCAATAAAAATAAAAAAAAATACAAAAAATAAAAAAGTAGAATTTTCTGAAAAGTGTTTTTGAAAAACTCTAACCAAACAAAATGATTCATAATATTTAAACTTAATTGATCCGTTTAATTTTTTAAAATTATAAGTGTACGTAATTTATTCATAAAACGTCATACAAAATAACACTACACTATTTTAAACTTAGCGATGTTGGTTTTCACGGAATCTCCAAAGAGGAGACAAATTTGTAACGATTACTTCAAGTTTCATCTTATAAAATTGTTGGTAGAATAGTGCCTCTAACTACTACCAAGTGTGAACAGAGTCAACTATACATAAGTATTATTTGGTATAAATTATTATAAATAAAATACTGATAATTCAAAAGTAGAAGCAAAAACGTCTCTTATCAATTTTAGAAATTAATTTTTTTAAACTTATTTAAGTTATTATTATATAATAAATTATAAATAAAAACTTCACCAAATATTCTGATACAAACTCTCAGGATAAAAATTTCTAAGCAATTCAGATAAATTACACAAAACAATTCATAGTCTGCTTGATTAGAAGCCAATTCATTCACTAGGACCAAATTTAATCGTAGCAGGTCCATACACCCAATCATCATAACAGTCACCAAATTCGTCTGTATGCATGCGTGTATATTTTTTTATTTAACTAAAAATTGTTGATTAGATATATACACTACAAGAATTCACACTTTTAGCAACAAAAAAATTGGGCGCTAAAAGTCAATTTTTGGTCGGCAAAAGTTATCCGCGATCAATTTTTTTGGTTGCTAGTTTGGTCGCCAATTGAGGGTCGCGGAAAGTAATTCGCGACCGAAATTTTCGTTGGTCGGCAAAAGTTGGATTTGCCGACTAAATTTTTGGTCGCTAAATATTTAATTACTGCGACTAATTCATTTTGTCGCTAAAACACTTTGGTCGCGAAAAGTCACTTTTTGCCGACCAAATTTCTTAGTCGCCAATTGACACATTTCGCGACCAAAAATTTTGGTCGCCAATTGTTACTTTTCGCGACCAAAACTGTTGGTCGGCAAAAGTGAGTTTCCACGACCAACAAAATTTTTTGTCGGCAATACATGTATTTTTTGCGACCAAAACTCTTGGTCGGCAATTGTCATTTTTTGCCCAAAAAAATAATTTATTTGTCGCGACTAATAAATTAGTCGCCCAAGCAGGAAAACAATACACCTGTAATTCCTAATAATTCATTCAATCCATAATAAACCTATAATTTGAAAGCATCATTCAAATTAACTGAATCATTAACATTTGACACAATACATAATTCATTAACATTCGACACAATACATAATTCATTAACATTCGACACAATACAACTATTCTAAGTTTTCATTCACAAGTCACATCCATCTAGCATAACAACATTGAAACAATACATAATTTAGATTTAAAGCATCAGAAAAATTGCTTAATCCACTAAGTTGCCTTGATAGCCAATCAAAAAGATCCTTGCGCCCTTCCGTGCCAAGCTTCGCATCCATCAAAGCAGTAGTGATGTAAGGCATCTAATAAAGAGACAGAATTGGAAAATTTATCAGAGAAGCATGATAAATATATAAAATGTGCAAACCAACCCAAGGTTCAATTTATTAATATGCAGATCAATTATTAACTACGTAGCCCTGTCCAATACATGCAGATCAATTAACATGTTCAATTTATTAACGTATAGATAGTTCAATACTAAGTAGCCCTAATCAACCCAAGGTTTCTTGGTTTGATTCTGCTAGTTGCCCACCCAAACCAAACCGACCCATACACGTCCCTGTTCCTTAGTGAACCAATTTGGAAACTGAAAATGTGCAAACTGCTAAATTGCATTTCGTTGTCATTTACTTCACAAAGTCCTACATGATAGCCTTTTATACATAATATGACTTACTCCTTCATTATTGGTAGTCCGTTTATGTGCATACACTTGAAGAGCCTCCTCTGCTGACATGCCACTATAAACAAGGTAAGCAGATACCATCAAGCCTGTCCGACCTTGCCAGCCTGCAAAATTTACATAGCAAGAGCATGAGCAGTAGAGGGAGTAAGAGTGGAGGAGCATCAGATTTCAGCACATTTAGGGCCCAAAGCACTGCTGGAGCACTTATACATGTGTGTTCGAGTCTGTATCTGTGCAACTGAGCTGGAAATATTTTCCGTTGCATTAATGAGGGCAGCGGGCCTTTGATTCAAATTTGTTTCACAAGTAAAGATAAAATTTCGCCTTTCATATTGTCCATTAGCATATTTTTTCCCTCATCATTTTCTTTTTATAAGTACAACATTGAAGATACCTAACTACAATAAGAAAAGTGATAAATAACATTAGTTAAAAGAAATCAAGGGTGCAAGAGAGATTAAAGATTGGAACAATTTATATAATGTAAAGACCAAGACAAACAACTAAGTACTAATTAAATAGTGACAACTAATGTTGCTGCTTACTTTTTCGGCATAGCCTTCTCATCAGATTTATAACTCCATTCTATTCCCTTAAGTGCAGCCTTCTCCAGAGGATCACCGACCTACAAGCAACAATGAATGATATAGTAACTAAAGCATAAGGCAGTTCAGTACAAAAAAGTTCCAATTAGAGATCTGAAATGTGAAATTCTTAGTGCTCAATAAACTTTTAACAAGGATTCTATATGTATTAGGTAGCTGCCTCTAAGCACAAGGCAGTTTAGTACCAAAAAGTTACAATTAGAGAAGACTAGTTTGCTCATGATGTAGAGAATGCAATAAAAGATAGTGTTCAATCCTGCATCAAATCAATCTAAACAATACCTGCAGGATATGCGAGAAATGTCAATCAAATCTAGTAATATTTTTTTGGCTGATATGACTGAAGCCTCTCACCCAGGTCATTTTGTTTTGACATGTCCAGTTCTTTAAAAAAAAAAGTTTATTGTTTGGACAGTGCCCCATAATATAATAAGCTGGACAACTGATATTAGTGACTACCTCAGTGCTCAAAAACAAAATTGTAGTTTCGTTTATATAGACTGACGACCTTTCCCATGCAAAGGTCATAAGAAACAAATATATTAAATGAACATTAAAATTCGTTATGTTGGCCACACTTTATTTTACTAATCAAAAGTTCTTGACAATAGCATTGCGGGTTCAAATTCCATAACCACGCATTTTGGAATCAGGGCTTCACATTAATTCTAACCCCAATCAATAATAACTGTATTTAATGTCCTACTCACTGCCTGAGTCAGAGCATGCTCGCACAATAAGGATAGAATCCAGCAAGAGGACATCTTATGACAAATTGTCCTTAACAAAGAGAAATAGTCATGCCAACCAGGGCATGACCACTGACCCATTTAAAAGAATGTTGCAACCAAATTCAGCAAATTCTCAATATCTATTCATCTTAGGAATGGTTCCAAAAATTCAAACCTGTGACATATCCTCCATTTGTCCATCTGGTATTTTCTTTTGTGCAAGCATATTGCACACTAATCAATCCAAATTGAAGATAAATTTAACCCATAGATATTATCTGAAATTTAATAGGAATTCAACCCAAAATCCAAACTATATAAACACACATATGTAGTGAGACCATTGAATAAAGAGAAGAACAGAGAAAAAGTAAGAGAAAAACATTGAAAAAATCCTAGAAATAGACAGCAGTATAGCAAAACTGTAATCATTGTAGACCATGTTTAATCACCCATGATATGTGATCAAGTTCAACACAGTTCCATATCTATGGTCTAAATGCACAGTCCACAAATGTATTTTTGTTTCTCAAGTTAAGGCAATACATGTACATGAATGGACAAGCACTAACATAGTCCTTGATCTTATATACAAAAGTAATGATAGCAATAAAGCCATAATTTGCACACCTTTAAAATAAGCTCTTCAAAGCATTGCTGCACATTAACTCGAGTTTTTGCACTGCATTCAATAAAAAGGCATCCATATTCCCTTGCAAAGTTTATCCCCTCTTTGTTTGTTACATCCCGCTCACTTTCCTGGGTAAGAAAAATGATTTAGATATGGAATAAAACCTCAAATTGATAACAACTAACAATATGGTACACTGTCTTAACGTTATCTAGTAATCTTAGATTGCAGTGCATGTTAAGATCAATGCACCTGTATAACAATTGAGGAGTACAAAAAAGTCAATGCCAATGTCCTCTAAAAAATAAGGATAAAAAAAGAAAGTGTGAATAAATTTCAAACCTAAGAAGCACAGACACAAGCACACAACACGACACGTGGGGACAAGCATAAAATATATAGTTTTATATATTAGTTAAATGTTATAAATAAGAATATATTATTCGAAGACAATAAAAAAAAATGCAACATAACACTAATTCATATAAATCTACATGGTTTTTCTTTAATCATTGTATCCTAAGTTATTTTATTCAAACTTATTATAATGTTGTGTGTGTCTAAGCGATGAACACGTGTCCTCCAAATGTCTAAAGAGTGTCAAGGTCTAAAAAAAAATTAAGAAAAAGTAGGACAGTTTTGGACGAGTGTCCAACAAGTGTCGGGAAGTGTCCAATGAGTGTTATTGTCTGACGTGGATATGCCACCTTCTTAGAAATGTTTGAGCTTCTTAGTTTCAAACTATCTACTATGTAAATAGACTACTTCATCTACAATAAGCACTAAAGGTATATTAAGATCAAGACCAGCAGTGGGATCTTCCACATCTTTAGTCACTTTAGCACAATTGACCTTGAACAAAATTTAAATCCTACATATGTTTGACAGGGGTCTTCCACAACTTGATTTTGAGTGTCAATTAAGCGCCCAAAGTCATTGCATATACTCTTCAAACATGGTGTCATGTCTTGAATTAAAAAATAGCTCGAATGACCGTACATGATAATTTAAAGGCATATACTTCTCTTGAAGGTTAGCTTTTTTTTTTTATCTACAACAGTCATAGGCTGGACAAACTATCTAGTGTTGTGTTACCCCTAACAACATCAAAGGACAAAACAATATTGCAAGTCATGATGAAAAAAGTAAGATAAAATATCATAAGGCCTCGTTTGGGAACAGGCTAATTTAGTAACTTTTTGACTATTTGGCTAAAAAGGTAGCTAAAAAAAACTTGTATGTTTGGGATGACTTTTTGGCTAATTACGAAAAGATGTGCAAAAAGTAGAGAGAAAAGAGAATCTTTGACTTTTTGGTATGGGTTGTTGACTTTTTGGCTAATTTAGTAACTTTTTGGCTTTTTGGCTAAAAAGGTAAGTTCCCAAACGGGGCCTAAAACACTGTCAACGGAGATTGAATCATTGTACTTCAAACAGAGTTTAAAATATCACACTACATGCATTTTAAATCCTAAATCAAGCATCTAATGTCAAATCCCCATCCACACTCTGCTCGTCATTTTGTTTTTTATAACCTTCATTATCTTGGGGGATCAAGTGATGAAATAAGTTGGAATTTGCTCTTCCACTTGTAAGCCACATGCAAGATAAAATGCGTTTTTTTTATATCTGCATCATTGGATTAAAAAATTTCTCATCGCAACACTAAGTGGACAGATTCTATATAGGCCAACATATTGCTCTCACTGAAACACATAAATGCCCCAACTTTGGCACATGTATATCTTGCTCAACCTACATTTGTAAATTGTGACACAGTTTCACTCCATTGCCTACGGTGTTGCCTTAATAAATAAATCATATCAGTTTTAACCATGCACCACTTAAGAGACTTGGCCTTGGTAAAATGGGAGTTGTCTAACCAATGCAAAAACTATTTGAGATATCAGTTGATGTGTCCTTGATTGAACTGCTGTTGTTTTATAGGAAGTTGAATTGCCACAAATGATTCAAATTGACTGTTTATTTGTCGTGAGAACACCAATGTCGGACCTTGTATGTATGTCAGGATCTCATGGTTTCTGTAATTTCTAAAGCTACTGAATTAATAGTAGCCAAATCAAATGAAATGTTGTATGGAATGGGGCTATTATTGGGCAACACCAAGTTCGAATCTCATTCAACTATATAAAGAAGGAAGAGACCACAGAGAAATTATAAAACTCACAATTTGTGGATTTAAAAGTAAATTTGCCCAGTTCTTATTAAATGTTGAAACTACCTTCTCCTTGCGGCCTGTTTTGCAACTAATTTTTTTATTAACTAATTCACTACTGCTGATGAACTTCGACAAAATAAATAAATAAATAAAAATCAGTTTTTAGTCATTCATAATACATCAGAAGGGTCCCAAGCTTGAACAATGGGTCGGGTTTTGTGCGAATTTCTTATTTTAAACTCCACTTTATTAATATTCACTTCATACTTCAACTTAATCTGACAGTTTAGAACTACCCTTCTACTCGACCTTACCTTATCAATGGTCTCCCAAGCCTTTTCTATTAGAATCGAGTTGTGTCAAATACAATTGGGTCAAATACCATGCCAGAAAAATTGAAGGAACAAAAAAATGAATTTAATCTCTCACGTAGTCTCCCAAGCCTTCCCTATGACATAGAAGAGCAATTATGAAGAATTTGGTGAACCTAGTCTCACAGAAAAAGAGGTTTTCTTCAATCCATGTCAATCAAATTAATTACAGGAGGCAAAAAACTACAGGTTTAGCAAATTCAAGGTGAAGAAACTCTTGAGAGGCAAAGATCTGAAAAGTTGAAAATTATAGTTAGGGTTAGAAATTGGGGGAACGAGAGCGAGAGAGAGAGACAGAGAAAGAGAGAGAGAGAGAGAAAGAGAGAGCGTGTTTACCTGATGCAAGAGGTCTGAAATCGAGAGGATTAGCAATGGTAGAGTGTAGGCGGCTCCACGCACTGCTACCTGGTTTGGTCAGTTTGCCGCCCACCTCACGGTGGGGAAATAGGGCGACGCCACCACGGCGTGAGACATTTTTGGTGGTGGTGGTTTTGAATGGTGGTCTTGAATGGTGGTCTAGGGTTTGTGATTGTGTGAATAATAGAGAGAAACAGAAACAGATGGAGAGAGTGAGAGAAACAGGGATACATTGTAGGCAACTAATACATATTTGTTTGTTTGTTTGAGAGAAACAGATGAGAGAGGAGCATCAGGAAAATGTGTGAACTAACAGATTGCTAAAGAATCAAAATTTCAATTCCCGCCCCACGTTTCAAATTTCCCTCACAAATTGTTAGCGACCAAAATATCAAATTAGTCGCAGAAAAAGAACCCTTCGCCGACAAATTTTTTTAGTCACCAAATCTCAATTAACGGTGACTAAAATATTAGTCGCTAAAAGTAGTAATTTGGCGACTAATTTTTTTTAGTTGCTGAAAATAAGTTTTTCGCGACCAAATTTTTGGTCGCCAAAAAATATGTGACCTTCCGCTACCAAATTTGTAGTTGGTCGGCAAAAATATACCACTTTCTGCGACCAACTCATTTTTTGGTCGCCAAAATATAACCTTCTGCGACCAATAATATTTGGTCGCCAAAAATAATGATTATTCGCGACTAATTAATATTTGGTCGCCAAATGTCATTCTTTTGCGACAAAAATTTTTTTCGTCGACAAAAGTGGTCGGCAATTGTGTAAATTCTTGTAGTGATATGTGAGAAGTATTTCCAACTTTGGTAGTTGTATTCAAGTAGAAAGCCTTTGTTAATTTACCCATAATAGGAAATTTAAAAACAAAAAACATCGGACGATTTCATCATAATACAAAAAGTAATTAAAAAAAAATTAGGTGGTGTACATGATTTCTCCAAGGAAAATGTTTGGGACTCTTTTTTTTGGAATTTTATGACTTTCAATTTAATCTTGGTCTTTGCTGTGTGTGTGGAGTCCACTCATGTATACGTCGGTCTCACATTATGAGTAATTGAAATGAGAGTGAGAGATGAGAGAATTATGTATATGTAAGTATCTCTATCACAATTGGTTCTCCAATCAGCCAAATTGATTCTAATAAGAGCATCTCCAACGGTTTACCAAACTTTTCACCAAATCTGAGTAAAAAAATCACCATTTTCCCAATTTGATATGGCTTGCTCCAACGGTGAGCATCAAAAGGGGAGGGTGGACCGGTTGGTCGACCGATAAGGCCATTATTTTTTTTTTTTTGAATCACCATTTCTTCTCCTCTTCAAACAGATACAGAAGTAAATGTAATAAGATTTCATGAAAACCCCAATTGAAATCAATGAATCATATTCCAAAAATCAAGAAAGAGCATTAACAGAAATTGAGATTATTGTGGTTGTGGAGTCCTCTGAAATTGAGTGAATATAGTGGAGATGATGATGATGATAAGAACCAGAGGGTGTTTGGTTTAGACACCCAGATACGCCATAGATTCTTCAACTCTCTCTCTCTCTCTCTCTCTCTCTCACTCTCACAGTGGAGATGATGATGATGATAAGAACCAGAGGGTGTTTGGTTTAGACACCCAGATACGCCATTGATTTTTCAACTCTCTCTTCTCTCTCTCTCTCTCACTCTCACAGTTGAGATTGAGGGCTGAAAGAGACAACTTGAATCTGATGCCAGAGCTTAACCATTTCCAATATCCTTTTGCATGACTCGTATTAGCTCAAGCTGCTTCTTTGATTCAGCCTTCAAATTGAAGGGTTGCCCGTTGGTCAACCGGCCGGTTGACCGGCCGGTCGACCGGTAAGATTTAATTTTTTTTTTTTAATTTTGTTTGAACCTTTTGACCTGTTTGAACCTATTTATCTGAAAGGGAACCGGTTGACCGGTTGGTCAACCGGCCGGGCAACCGGGTGGTTGATCGGTGCAGCTTTTTCAACGGTCAGCAACAGTGATTTGGTAAAATCTCTACGTTGTTCTCAGTTTGATACTTTTTTTGCTAAATTCTCATTTTGATATGAATTTGGTGCAACGGTTGAAGCACCAAAAAGTACTTTTTTCACTAAATTTTGAATCTGATGTCAACTTTAATTCACCGTTGGAGATGGTCTAAATGTAAAAGCGCAACTTGGGAATCACTAATCGAGATTGTCATATGATTCTCTATCATCCTGAGCTTTCACTAGTGAATGCCTAGATTATTAGGATATTTTGTGGGATATCCCTATTTTGCTTCATTGATGAAGTGATTAAAGATGAAGAGTCTCTCTCATCGCCGCCGCCTAGATATTTAAAAAAGAAGTGTGTGGTCGGTCTCACCTCTGTCTCCCTCTCTCCCACTCATGAATAGTATCCATTACAACAAGCCATTAGTTAAGTAAAACATAAATAATAAGAAAAAGTATTATTTGTTCATGGGATAAGCTGACGTGGTACTTTAATTTAATTATTATTGATTAAATTAGTGAGATTTATTATTTTTTTTTGTCTCTTTTAAAGAGATTGACAATGAAATACTTGTCTCTCAATGAATAATATCGAATAATATTATGAAATCAACGAATACCTTCTCAAATAATAAGGGAACAAATTTAAAACAACAATGATTCATCCCCCCTTTTCTCATCACCCCCTTTGACCCCCTCTCTCTCTCATTGGTTGCTTTTTCTTTTTCTTTTTCTTTTTTTTCCTGCTCCTCCAATCACTCCCTAACACATGGCAAAGGGGTGAGGGGGTGACCCCAAAAGGGGGTCTCAAGTATTATTCTATAGAAACAACAATGATTGGATAAAAAAAAAGTCGACCCCCAGTGAGGTGGCACTCCATAATTGGATAAAAAAAAGTTGTTTTTTTTTTTTTTTTTTTTTTTTTGGGCTTCAGCCAGTGGGGGGCAACACCTCACTGGGGTACGACCCCCACTGGGGGTATGCAGCAATGTTGTAATATATAATTTCATAAACAAATATATGAATGGGTATGTAAAATTTGGATAATTATTGAGTAATTTTAGAATATAAAGACGTAGTATTTCATAATACTGTAATTGGTAGAGAAGGTGTGTAGGTAGGATATTATGTTGGGTAATTGAAAAATATGATAAGACATATTGAATGATGATTGATTAAGGATAACGGACACATGATACTCCAAACTCATTCTATAATTTTCCATAATTTTTTTTTTTTTTTTTTTTTGGGGGATCAATTGATTATCAACTAAAACTTTTACCATAAAAAACAAAAATAAAAATTCAAAGATTTTTGACATGCTGATGGGCGGAAGGGACATGTCACTTGCCTTGTGTCGTCGTCCCTAATTGACTAAGATTTTGTTGCCGACGTTATGCTTTGGAAAAGTCTAATCACACAAATTCAAATGCTGTTGCCGACGTCATGCTTTGGAAAAGTCTAATTACACAACTTCAAAGCACAGAATAAAATATAAATTATGATAGATCTGTGTCTCACTATTTTAAATTGAATAATACTTGAGACCCCCTTTTGGGGTCACCCCCTCACCCCTTTTGCCATGTGTTAGGGAGTGATTGGAGGAGCAGGAAAAAAAAAAAGAAAAAGAAAAAGCAACCAATGAAAAGAGAAGGGGTCAAAGGAAGTGATGAGAAAAGGGGATGAATCATTGTTGTTTTCTATATATTATTGCTTTTACTGGTTGCAGTCGCTACAATAGAAAAAGTTTTCTTAACAATGAAATATGTAAAGAATTGATTGCCTAACTGAATGAGAAATTAAAAGTTGAATAATGATTGTTTAATCACATATGTAGAAAATGGGAATGGCTTTCCTCCCGTTTGTAATTGGATTGTAAGATACTGTTGAATCTGTGAGGTTCTATTATGGGTCTCAATTTGATAATTTAAATCGTTGAATGTATATCGGATATAGATAACTATGTAATCAAATCAAATTTTTATAATCCGTTTATTTTTCACCGTCTATTTTTTTTCCATACAAAACTGATTTGATCATATAGCTGTCGATATCCGATTAACGTAATTTTTTACAGGCATATAGTACTCGACGAGTTCTACATATTAAACGGTTCAGATTATCGAAATGAGACCCGTGGTGAACTCTCACGGACCCAATAGTACCCTCCAGTGAACTGGAAGGAAGCCGTAATGTATTTAATATTATTAACAATGAGGTTATCATGATTTCAGAAAATGACACCTCCCCCAGTGAAATTTTAAGAGTTTATGTATTTTTTTTATATATTATTTTGTTAAGATAATAATATTTTATTAAAAATTATTCTGTTCAAAGTTGGAGAAGTTCAAATGTCAGTTAGTTTAATTTTTTTTTTCCCCTCATATTGTAGAATTTAAATTTTTGGAGTGACCCATCCCTACAAATTCTTGGAGTTGCAACGGTAGACAATTAATGCAGAGTCAAAATAATTTTGTTTGCTCATCGCTATGATCGATTCTTTTATTGGAATTTATAATTTTAAGTGGGACTCAAAGCAATAAAAGAATCAATCACTTTATTTGGTTTGAAAATTTTAAAAGTAATTTTTTGAGTTCTCAATTTATACATATATATATATATATATATATATATATATATTATTTTTAGTGAATTTTTTAATTTTTTTTAATTTTTTTTCTTAGATCTGCTTAATTTAGATACAGTTAAAAATTACCATAGCAATACCAAAAAAAAAAAAAAAAAAAAAAAAATCTCTAAATACGATAAAAATAATAACATAGTATATTTTTTGTAATTTTTTTTAATTCATTAATTTTTTTAGAGATTTATTCATAACTATTTTTTTTTAAGTACATCTAAATTAGGTGCATTTAAAAAATTACTAAACTATTAAAAAAGATCACCAAAGATAACAAATTATGAAAAAATAAAAAATTTAAAACTCTAAAATTATTTTTGAAAATTCAAACTCAAACAAAATGAGTAATATTCACCAAAGATAACAAATTATATTTATATTTTTATTTTTAACGATATATTCATACATATAATAAATGAGGTTGCTATATGTGGGGATATATTTTCTGAATACCAACACGTGGCCAAGGTGATGTCGACGTGTCAGTCGAGGTGCCACGTGTCCTAGTCATGATGCCGAGGTAATCTCGGCTAGGCCGAGGTTATCTCCGAAGATATCGGAATGCGGGATAAGCAGATAAGGGACAAGAGTCCTAGAATGAGGAAGGGACTCAGCCTGGATAAGGATAAATCTCTTAGGGAGTTTATCTCTATCCATTGGGGAGTCCAAAATAAGCACTGAACAGAAATCCATTGAAGTTAGGCTCCTATGGGGACTGGGATTGAGTTAGCTATAAAAGAGACGTACCCCCATGGGTCTAAGGTACGCAATTTATATTCTGAACAGTGAGTTAAGCACTATTGGTTATCTTTGAGAGATGTTTGATTACTGACTTAATCATCGGAGTGTCCCCGGGTGGACGAACCACCGTCGGAGTCTCTTCTTTCTGTTACAGGTTGTTCGGGCTAATCCTATTCTGCCAGTGTTCTCCAGCTGAATACTGAGTTGACAGTGTGATCAGAAATTCACTCACACATTTTGGCGCCGTCTGTGGGAACTTAAGAAGAATAGATGGCCAACGACAACGGACAGAAAGAGAAGATTGGGGATAACACTCCTGCTGGGAGTGGGAGACCTGTAGACCTTGACGTTGAAGAGGACAACAGCAATGAAGACCAGAATCATGGAGGAAAGGACGTTGGCCAGGAGAGCGATGTACCAAAGAAAACAGACCAAAGCGGTTACTACAACGAGGATGACCTCAGGTATGGAGAGAAAGATGCCTGCGGAGAGACGACGAAGTAAAGACCATGGCGAATAAATTGGCAGACTTGCAATCGGTCGTCAATTTTATGATGCAAAATAACGTCATGCAGCCACCGTTCTCGCTGCAGGACACGCCGATTCCAGCGGCCCATGCCCATAAGGAAGGGCAGAAAACAATTCCTATAGCCCCCCAGCATGCCAGGAGCGAAAGACTCTCTCACCGGCCTTCAAGGGAGGTCGGGCGAGGAGAGCCAAGAAGGGAAGAATCTCGAAGGACACATCGCACCAAGGAGGCAGACCCTAGAGAACATCGGCATGTTCAAAGGCAAGAGTTGTGCTTTGATACGATCAATGGAGAAAGGTCAAAAAAGGCTCACAACGAAGCTGAAAGTAGTGCACCTAAGAGACTGAAATCAGGAGATAGCCGAGTTCCTAGGCGGACCAAGGAGGACTTGAGAGATTACCTCAAGAGGAAGCAAGATCATGCCGAAGTAACTTCAACAGTTAAACCGAGAACACCATTCTCGATAGTGTTAGACAAAGTTGAGGCTCCGAAAAGATTCAGTATGCCGAGGTTCCAGATATACGATGGTAAGTCAGACCCCAACTTTCACGTCAGATTATACCTAAACTCGATGGCACTGTACACTGGGAATGAGCCGTTACTCTGCAAGGTGTTCCCCTCATCCTTCGGGGAGATTACATCGGACTGGTTTCACAAATTATCCAAGGGAAGTGTGAAGACCAGGGAAAGCCTGGCTGAGATGTTCATGGCCAGATTCGTGACGAACAAATTGCAGCCATTAAGGGTGGACGCCCTGATGGCTCTGAGGATCAGTGAGGATGAAGGCCTTAGGGCCTACGCAAAAAGGTATTATGAGGTGTTCAACCGAATACCCGAATGCAACCAATAGGTGGCGGTCGTGTCTTTCAAGAGCGGCCTGAAAGATGATTGCGCACTACGAAAGTCATTGGCAAAGACATTGCCAAAAAGCATGGAGGAGCTCATGGCCAGAATTGATAAATATGCCAGAACCGAGGAAGACACTCCAGGGATTAAGGCGACAAAGCAGGTGAAAATAAACGGCTCGCCGAAGCGAGGCCGAGGTAACAACGGATCCAACAAACAAGAGATAGGACTCAGAACCGCACAGGCAGTCACAACTGTGTTCCGAATCCCAATTCACAAAGTCCTGGATAAAATCCGAACCCAACCCTACTTCATAGCGCCAACCAGGGTACAAGGAGAGTTTATGGGAAGAAGCCTTGGTAAGCATTGTGCTTACCATAATGAAGATGGGCAGTTGACTCAGGGTTGCAGAGCCCTAAAGTCACACCTAGAAGACCTGGTAAGGCAAGGCCATCTGAGGGACCTTGTGGATGAGGCCAGGACAAGGGAAGAACAGGCAAGATTGCCTCAGGCACCAGCAGCTCCACCTCCCCCAGCACAGCAGCCGCAGGAAGGCGGACTTCGGGTAATTAATGTAATTCACTCGAAGGTCAACGAAAACGAAATACGGGGGGAGACCCAGAAGGTGAAGCACTTGCAGCATATGTACCAAGTTCGAGAGAAACGACCTCGGGCCGAGGAGTCTCAAGGACCAGTAATGTCCTTTACTGAAGCCGACCTAGAAATGGTGCAACATCTGCACAACGATGCACTGGTAGTATCCCTCCAGGTTGGGGAGTGCCAAGTGAAGACCATCCTCATTGACCAAGGCAGTTCTTGTGACATCATGTATGTCAGATGTTACAAGGAGTTGGGCCTTCACCCAGATGATATGGAGCAATCTAATGGTCCAATGGTCGGGTTCAATGGAACGCTGACATGGCCACTGGGAACAGTAAGCTTGGAGGTGCAGGCTGGCCCCAAGAAGATAAAGACAGAGTTCACCGTAATCGATACACCTTCCCCTTACAATATTATCTTGGGAAGGCCATGGTTGCATGCAATGGGGGCTGTTCCCTCAACATTACATCAGCTACTGCGGTTCCCAACAGAGCATGGGATAGAAGAGGTCAGAGGGGATCAGCTGCAGGCAAAGAACTGCTCCATGGCAGCAATGAAATCCACCTGCAGCATACGAGAACCAGAAAAGGCAGAGATCGAAGATGAGGACGTGGAAGTCCTAGAAGATGTCGGCAAGGAGCCAGCCGAGAAGAGTGAAGAAGCCCTAAAGAAAATCCACGTCCAGCAGGGGGATGAAGAACACTTCTTTCTTTTCGGCTCGGGCTTAGCCGAAGAGGAGAAAAAAGAGTTGGAAGCTTTCTTGAGAGCAAATATTGAGGTGTTTGCTTGGACGCCTTACGAAATGCCTGGCATTAACCCCGAGGTCACTTGCCATAAACTGAACGTTGATAGGTCGGCCAAACCTGTAATCCAACAAGCAAGAAGACCGACGTTGATGCACTTCGAAGCAGTGGAAGAGGAAGTAGACAGACTTCTGGAGGCCAGGGCCATTCGAGAGGTAAATTACCGGACATAGCTATCAAATACAGTGGTTGTAACGCCCTCAAAATAATAACATTAAACCCATCAATATAGACATGCAATGATATATAAAAGTTCCACATCTTTCTATTCACCAGAGTTTCATTACAAAAGGTATTACATGTTAACAACAAAAGCAAGTGCCCTAGGGGCTTACAGCTTTCCAAGTTAACACTTGGTTACAAAAAGAGAGCTCTTGCTCAAATACACATTAAGCCCTTGGCTTGAATTTACATGTAATACATCAAAGATAAACAGAAATCAAAAAGAGTCCATCCGCCTCTAGCCTCCCAAGCTATGTCCTTGGAGGTGGCATGCTACCTGTACCTGAAAATGATGTTCCCATATAGGGTGAGCCACAGCCCAGTAGAAATATACTAAACCAGTTATGAATAATGACTAAAAGATTAACAGTTGATAGATGGCCAACACTTTTACATTCATTCATAACACATCACAGTTCCAAGACATTCAAGTCTATGTTTCCTTTCATTTTCCATTTCATCCTTTCATTTCTCAATTCATAACCTTGGCTCAGAGCCTGGCCAAACAACTCATATGAGACAGTAACTCATACTAAACACTTTCCATTCCATCATAGATAAACATATTAGTTATATCAATACTTCCACAGATAAGCATACTAGCTATATCACACTTCCGAAGATAAGCATATGAGCTATATCCCACTTCCAAAGACAAGCATATGAGCTCTGTCAATACATCACTAGATAAGCATATGAGCTCTATCTACGGAGTCCATCCCCTATCTTCTCCCACACGACATCCGGTTTAGAGGTCCATCCCCTATCTTCCCCTGAACCGTAGAGTACATCCCCTATCTCCTCCCACACACACAATGCATATAAACAATTATTATACACATCAATCAATACATACAATTAATATATTCTTTCAATCGTCATTCTCAATGACACATTCCACCGATTAGTTTTAGTTTGCCTAATCATCATGCATTGTCTACAACAATCACGACTATCCTCCACCGATAGCCCAAAGCAGTTATTTCTATACAGAATATAAATGCAATAAATGGATATAATAATCAACATTTCCATTCGGTGAGCGATAAACAATCCAACTACACCCTTTAATCCCATACATTCCCAATCTCAACATTTCCAACTCAATTTCCTCATTTCTCACAATTAATTATACCAATTAATTAAACAATGTAATTAGGGCATTTTCCATAATTTACATCTTAACCCTTAAGGTTCCATTTTCATCAATGATTCCACATTAATCTCATTTCTCTATGCTAAACATGCATATAGGTTTATTTTGAACAAAACCCCAACTTTTGTAAAATTACACAAAAGCCCCAACCTTTTCCAAAATTACACAACTACCCTCAACATATCAAAATGCTAAAATTTAAAGACAAAATCCATAAAGAGGAGTAGGGTATCCCTACCTCAAATCCGGAACTCAAAGGGAGAAGACGACAAAACTCAACGTGCTCCAAAACTCGAAATTTTCAGATCAAAAGAAAGCTCTCGACGATCAACAACTTTTTTGTAAAGGCCAAAGGTGAGCAAATCACTCTCACTAGATCAATACCTAGAGAGAAGGTAGAGGTCTAGAGTGAGAAGCTCAACAATGGTGTTTTTGGAAAAGTAAGAGAGAGAAGGGAAGTGGAAAAAGTGATTTAAAATGTCCAAAACACGGACTTAAACCCAGTCGCCCCGCTCGAGCGGCCAAACCCCCGCTCGAGCGGCACTCACAGACTCCCGCTCGAGCGGCCAATCCCCCGCTCGAGCGCCGGATGCACACTCCCAGCACTTTTGCAGACAGGTCTCCCGCTCGAGCGCCCAACTACCCGCTCGAGCGTCACTCACAACTTCCCGCTCGAGCGGCCAATCCCCCGCTCGAGCGTCCAACACTACACAGGAAATACTGGATGGGTGTATTCCCCGCTCGAGCGCCAAAACCCCCGCTCGAGCGGACAAGCAACAACAGGGTCCCCGCTCGAGCGGACAGGTCAAAATCTGGGCGACTAGTTTTGGTTTCTAAACTCAACCAACCTGTAACAAACCTGCCCAACACATCCTATAACTCAAATACAAAGTAAGAAAGGATGTAAACAAGATAATAATCAACTACTAACATCCACGGACACATGTCCGGATCACTGTACAACAAGGGTAAACCTGGGATCGCTATAGTGGTGGTGAAGAAAAAGAATGGTAAATGGAGGGTCTGTGTGGACTTTACCAGCCTGAACAAGGCCTGTCCCAAAGACAGTTTTCCTCTACCCAAGATTGACCAACTGGTAGACGCCATTTCAGGGCATGGAAGGATGAGCTTCCTGGATGCCTACAGGGGTTACCATCAGATAGCCATGTACCCTCCAGATGAAGAGAAGACTGCATTTATCACCCCAAAAGGGCTGTATTGCTATAGAGTGATGCCTTTTGGGTTGAAAAATGCAGGAACAACTTACCAAAGATTAGTAACCAAGATGTTCAAACACCTGATTGGCGGAACGGTGGAAGTTTACATCGATGACATGGTCGTGAAGACCAAGGAACCCAAAGGTCATTTGGCCAACCTGAAAGCAGTCATTGACATCCTTAAAACATATCGGCTTCGACTCAATGCATCGAAGTGTGCATTTGGAGTTGGATCTGGTAAATTCTTGGGATACCTGGTGACCAGAAGGGGCATTGAGGCCAGTCCAGATCAAATTAAGGCCATCCTAGAGTTAAAGAGCCCGACGTCGGCAAAACAGGTGCAAATGCTAACTGGAAGGGCTACAGCCCTGAATAGGTTCATAAGCAGAAGCTCTGACAAATGCAAACCTTCTTCAACTTAGCGAAGAAGGCCACAGACTTCTTATGGACAGAAGAGTGCGAAGTCGCCCTGACCGACTTAAAGAAGTATTTGACCACAGCTCCGGTTCTCTCAAATCCAGAACCTGGAGAGGAGCTGTTTTTGTACTTAGCAGTTTTAGAGCACGCAGTAAGTGCAGTGATAATCCGAGAAGAAAAAGAAGAGCAAATGGCTGTTTACTATGTAAGCAAAACCCTGGCTGATGTAGAAACCAGGTATTTACCCCTAGAGAAATTGACGCTGGCTTTAGTAATTGTTTCAAAGAAGCTGAACCATTACTTTCAAGCCCATAAAATTGTGGTGCTAACAGAACACCCTTTGAAGTCCCTGTTGTAGCAAGGAGATCTGACAGGCAAAATAGCCAGATGGGCAGTGGCCTTGGGACAGTATGACTTGGAGTACAGACCCAGAACGGCAATCAAAGGCCAGGTCTTGGCCGACTTTGTAGCCAAGTTCACTCCAGGAGCCATCACACATCGGGCTCTGTTGAGCCGAGGTGAACGATGTCCAAGCAAGCAAGGAGAAACCCAGCTGAAGGCAACGAAACAAAGGAAGGAAGAAAAACTCAGACCTTGCAGCATTTACATCGGTGACTCCTTTCGACTATTTGTCGATGGGAGTTCAAACCGACAAGGAGCGGGGGCATGAGTAGTACTGGTATCTCCAGATGGGCAGATACTAGAACAATCGATTCGTTTGGGATTCAAGGCCTCAAACAATGAAGTAGAGTACGAAGCTCTCATTGTAGGACTGAAACTAGCAACAGTGGTAGAAGCAGATGAGGTAATAGTCTTTTGTGACTCTCAACTTATAGTCAACCAAGCAACGGGCGAGTTCACCACCCGAGATGAACGTATGTCGGCATACGCAAAAGAAGTAGGCAAATTGGTGGCCTTGTTTCAGAATTGCCGACGACAGTAGGTTAGCCGAGACGATAACAGTCACGTCGATGCCTTGGCAAACTTGGCTAGTGCAATACAACTTGGAAAAGTAAGGACGATAATGGTTGACTACTTGTCGGGCCCGAGCATCGAACCACTGACCACAAAGCGTGAAACAATGTGTGTGGACATGTGACCAAGCTGGATGGATGCAATAGTAGCATTCCTAAAATAATGAAGACTGCCAGACGATCACAAAGAGGTATACAAGATCAGATTGAAGTCGGCAAGATTCAGTCTGACAGCAGAGGGACATCTCTACAGAAGATCCTTCACTGGACCCCTGTTGAGGTATGTACATCCTTCACAGGTTGAAGATTTTTTATATGAAATATATGAAGGAATTTGTGGAAGCCACGCTGGGGGCAGATCACTAGCTCATATGGCCATTACCTAGGGATATTGGTGGCCTTACATGCAGAAAGACGCAAAAACCTATGTCAAGAAGTGCGAAAAATGAAAAAAAGGTTTGCACCTCTGATACACCAACCAGCAGCAGACCTAAACGCAGTATCCAGTCTTTAGCCATTTGCCCAATGGGGCATGGATCTTGTTGGCAAACTGCCCCAAGCAACTGGGCAAAGGAAGTACTTGCTGGTAGCAACAAATTACTTTACCAAATGGATAGAAGCTGAACCCCTTGCCAAGATCCGAGACGTGGATGTGAAGAACTTCATATGAAAAAACATCATCACCAGATTTGGGATTCCAAGAGCAATAGTTGCCGACAATGGAACACAATTTGACAGTAAGCTAATCAAGAGCCTCTGTGCAAAATTCAAAATCAAAAATTACTTTTCAACCCCAAGCTTTCTACAAAGCAATGGACAAGTAGAAGCATCCAACAAAGTTATCTTGGATGTGATAAAGAAGAGGCTCCAAGCAGCAAAAGGAAAGTGGATGGATAAATTGCCAAGTGTGCTCTGGGCATATCGGACTACGCCGAGGAGATCAACTGGGGAATCCCCATTTGCCATGGCTTATGGCACAGAAGCAGTCATTCCCCTAGAAGTTGGCATCCCAGGGATCAAAACTCAGGGAGTTGAAAATGGGACCAATGATGTATTGTTAGCCCGAGATCTGGATCTACTAGAAGAAAGAAGGGAGAGAGCTGCAATTCAACTAGCAGCTTACCAGCAGCAACTTGCCAGGGCCTATAATAAAAAGGTCAACCCAAGGGAGTTTCAAATTGGTGATCTCGTCTTGAGAAAGGTTGTCGGCAACAAGAAGGATCCCAGAGAGGGCAAGCTTGGCCCAAATTGGGAGGGACCTTATAGAATCATCTCGGTGTTTGGCAATAGGGCATATCGACTTGAAGATAATCAAGGCAAAGAGTTGCCAAGGCCCTGGAATACTTGCAATCTTAAGTTTTTTTACCATTAAATTTTCTTGTTCTTTGTTATTAGCCGAAGTAATAAATAAAGCTAGATTTTTTCGTGAATGATATGATAGTTGATGATGTTTCCAGAATACATGGATAATAAGAACCCAAGTGGAACTTAAGTTCACATTAGGGGGCAGAAGGTTGGAAAATGGTTTTAACGCTTGTCGAAATTTGTGAAAAAATTTATAAGTTGAAGTTAAACTGAAATCGTGTTTAACGCTTGTTGAAATTTGAGAAAAATTTATAAGTTGAAGTTAAATCGAGATCATGTTTAACGCTTGTTGAAATTTGAGAAAAATTTACAAGTTGAAGTTAAACCGAGATCATGTTTAACGCTTGTTGAAATTTGAGAAAAATTTATAAGTTGAAGTTAAATCGAGATCATGTTTAACGCTTGTTGAAATTTGAGAAAAATTTACAAGTTGAAGTTAAACCGAGATCATGTTTAACGCTTGTTGAAATTTGAGAAAAATTTACAAGTTGAAGTTAAAACCGAAATCATGTTTAAACACTTGTTGAAATTTGAGAAAAATTTACAACTTGAAGTTAAACCGAGATCATGTTTAACGCTTGTTGAAATTTGAGAAAAATTTACAAGTTGAAGTTAAAACCAAGATCATGTTTAACGCTTGTTGAAATTTAAGAAAAATTTACAAGTTGAAGTTAAACCGAGACCATAATTAACACTTGTTGAAATTTGAGAAAAATTTACAAGTTGAAGTTAGACCGAGATCATGTTTAACACTTGTTGAAATTTGTGAAAAATTTACAAGTTGAAGTTAAACTAAGGTTACATGTAACACTTTGTTGAAATTTAAGAAAATTTACAAGTTGAAGTTAACTGAGACCATGTCAAACACTTGTTGAAATTTGTGAAAAAAATTATAAGTAAAGACCAAGGTCGTATTAAAGTGAGCACTTATGTACTTGCCGACGTAAACCGAGGTATATCACCCCGAGAAGATTACACAGTTCAGGTGTACATTAAAGATATGCAAAAATATTCCAAGTACAGAAGCATACAAGCATTGGAAGGAAAGAGTTGTATTTATATTAAAAAAAAGGCACATCGGCCATATGAAGTACTCGCATTGTTCCAGAAGAAAGAAAAAGTACAAGGTACAGAAAAAAGAAAAAATATGAAATCAAGATTCTTCAGCACCACCAGAGGGTTGGGTTTGAAGTTCCGAAGACTGCTGGGAGGACATCTCGGCAGCCTTCCCAGCCGCGAGCTTGGCATCTATTTCTTGAAGGGTTTGATCGAGGCTCTTGTCGGCGAGAGGCATGTCCGAAGATGCCTTCTCGGGTGTAGCATCCTTGGGAACCTCCTCACCCTCCTCATCCTGAGTTAAGTCCAGGACTTGCTCATTTGGAGTAGGGGACTTGGCCCCAGCAGCCTCCTTTGACTTCCTCACCAGAGCCTCCTCCTCAGACTCAGAATCCTCGTCGGATTGGCTTAGAGTTTGGGGGAATGGCAGAGGAAGGACGTCGGCGTTCCTGAGGGGGGAGTCATCGGGGATTTCGAGCTTTTTAAGTAAAGTCATCCAACCAAGGGTGAAACCCTTGTTGCATGCCTGCTTTACTTGTTTTTCGTAATCCGCCGTGACGTCGGCCACCCCCTCATTGTATCCCTTCTCGTCGGCGACCTTGACTTCAGCCTCTTTTGTGGCTAGGGCATCTTGAAGTTCTTTCTGGGCCTGGACATCTTTTCCTCGGCCTCTCTTTTTTGGGCCTCGAGAACCTTCCTGATGGCCTCAGCGGATTCCACTTTTTCTTCGGCGTCATCCTTAGCTTTGATAGCAACCTCGGCTTGATCCTCCAAGGTCTTCATCTTTGATTGCAAGTTTTTATTAGTCTTTTGTAGACTAGCAGCCTCCCTCTTCTTGTCGGCCAGCTCCTTCCGATTCTCAAAGGCTTGCACTGAGAAAGAATGAGCATGCTGGATGGCCTGAAAGTGAACAGAAGTTATTAGAAAATATTATAAGCATGAAAAGAAGAGAAAGAAAGAAAAATTACCAAATAAAGAGACTTACTTGAACAGAGCGCTGGAGCATCAGAGCATAGTTTTCATATTCGCTCATCTCGGCGTTTCGGTCGAGATCGCCGGGAAGAAGCAGAGCGGTACTAAGGGCGACGCCGACATTAATGTCGTCGGCACTATCGCTAGACCTAATTAGCTTATCCTCCAGTGTGATTTGGGGGGCCTAGGGGGAATCGTGCTTTAGAGACCTCGAGGTGGTTGTAGCGGATGACCTCGGCCTCTTTGATCGTTTAGGCTCGGATTGTGGGGCCTCTGCAGGCCTCTTTTCGGCGGCAGAATGGACTTATCGCTCTCAGCCAATTTGGAGATTGGCAAGGTGTCCTCAGTGTCAACCTAAGTCACCGTTGCCTTGGCCTGAGCCTTTTTTATCCTTTTTTGTTTCGGCTTTGACTGGGTTGGTGCTGGTTGAGCATCAACTGAGTCAGGAATATTAGCCAAAAGATCCTTAGTGACTGCTTTCTGGCGGCCCATCTCAACAGCAAAAGTAGTTCGGTGTCGTCGATGGCGCTGAGATGAAGGGATCAGATATGGAACCGAGGTTGACGACTGCTCTACTGGATCAGAGGTCGATCCTTGATCTGGCCAAGATGTAGAGGCAGCTGGAGGAGTAGTGGCGGAAGAAGGAGACTGACTCTTCTTCTTTTTCTTTGGGATGTCGGGGAGTACCGACTTGTAGGTCGGGATAAAGTTAAGTACCAAAGGGGCTCTCCATTTGTGGATTGGCAAATCCAATAGTTTCTTCAAGTCTTTGCTGGGAAAGAAAGACTGACAGAAGCCCTTTGGTGGCTGAGGAAGAGCTGCAACAAAAACAGACATTAGAAACAAACGAAGTATTAAAGACTTTAAAGACGAAGTAAGTATGAACACAGGGCTCTTACTATTACCCTCTACAAAAACTGTTCAAGGAAGAGGGTAGAGGTGAAGGTCCTCATCTGGAGCGAACTCTCAGTTCCCCGAGGTAATGAAGTAATCATCCCCAGCTCTCTTGTTGTAGTTTGGGAGGTCGGCAACAATTTTGTACTCTGTGGACCTCGGTTTGAGGTAGTAAATATAGCCAGTGTCTTTTTTGAGGCCACACATAGTGTAGCAGTATTGGATATCGGCTAAAGTAACCCTAGCATTTTCTTGTTTGGCCAAGGCAATTATACTATTTATGATTCTGTAGGAATTGATGGCAAGCTGCATTGGGTTCAACTTATAGTAATGAATTATCTCACGGAAAAGGATATTGAGTGGGAGCCGAAGTCCGCACTCGATAAAGGCTACAACGGGAAAAGGCATAGAATCAGTTGTAGGTATGATAGAGTCATCCTCCCCAGCCAACCTCAGATGAACGTCGGCCGGGATGTCAAACTCTCGCCTAAAATGCTCTAACTTGGTCGGGGTGTCTACCATGTGCTTCCACATCCCCATGATATCGGCTTAACTGGAGGAGTTGGATTTCAGAAGGGAGTGTTTTTTAGGGTTTTATGGACCTCGGATAAAGCCTAAGAATACACAGAACCTATGGGGAATCGTTTCAGCTTTCCTAAAAAACTGTGGGTTCTACAAACAAATCCCAAACCTAGATCTATGGAAATGAAGATTGGAGGCACGAATCTGGAAGAGTCACAGAAAACAGAAAAACAAGAATGTGTTTCAGAATCAAGAACAGTACTGAACTATCAAGAAATTCGTGACAAAATGTGCACAAGGGCGTGAGGCCAAGGACAGTGGCAAAAATGAGCAAATTTGTAAAAAGTGTGTGCCTATTCAAGACACAAATTGGGCAGAAACAAAAGCGTACGGTAAATATGCTCGAATACATGATTCATAAATCAAATACTTGAGCAAAACAGCAATGGCAACAAATGATGAAGCGAAAAATTCTTGAAGAGCAACGAGAAATTGAAAGCAAGAGGAACAGTGGCTTACCAGAAAATGTCAGGCTGGTGTGGAAGTCGCCGAAGTCAGACGACGGTGGCAAAAGCGACAGAACAGAGAAAGCTTAGCCGGAGGAGAGGAATGAAAACAGTTACAGAGCTTGGAAGTCTAAAACAATGGCGTATTCTGCAGAAAGAAGCTAGAGAGAGAGAGAGTCGAGAACTTGAAGGACGCAAAAGTGAAGAAACAGAGAGAGAGAAAATTGATTTTTGTTAAAATGCAAAAACGGCGGCAAAGGGGTCATTATTGTGCCTAAAAGAGTGTATACGTCAGAACGGCGCACGCGAGAAAAATTCGACTTACAGGCGCGTAACAGGTACGCTCTAGTAAGGGGTAGACGCGTGTCCTAAACAGTTGGGTTATTATGAAAAACAGCTCATACGGATGAAAAAGCTCTTGAGATTCTTATTCTTAAAGAGACATGTCGGCTTGTATACATGATCTCAGCTGGGGAATTTTAAGCCGACGTACTGATATAGCTTCCATCACCTCAGGATGCCGAGGTAATAGAACCTAGGGGGCAGTTGTGGGGATATATTTTCTGAATATCAACACGTGGCCAAGGTGATGCCAACGTGTCAGCCGAGGTGCCACGTGTCCTGGTTATGATGTTGAGGTAATCTCGGCTAGGCCGAGGTTATCTTCGAAGATATCGGAATGCGGGATAAGCGGATAAGGGACATGAGTCCTAGAACAAGCTCATACGCATGAAAAACAGCTCATACGCATGAAAAAGCTCTTGAGATTCTTATTCTTAAAGAGACATGTCGGCCTGTATACATGATCTCAGCTGGGGAATTTTAAGCCGACGTACTGATATAGCTTCCATCACCTCAGGATGCCGAGGTAATAGAATCTAGGGGGCAGTTGTGGGGATATATTTTCTGAATACCAACACGTGGCCAAGGTGATACCGACGTGTCAGCCGAGGTGCCACGTGTCCTGGTCATGATGCCAAGGTAATCTCGGCTAGGCCGAGGTTATCTCCGAAGATATCAGAATGCGGGATAAGCGGATATGGGACAACAGTCCTAGAATAAGGAAGGGACTCAGCCTGGATAAGGATAAATCTCTTAGGGAGTTTATCTTTATCCATTGGGGAGTTCAAGATAAGCACTAAGCAGAAGTCCATTGAAGCTAGGCTCTTATGGGGACTGGGATTGAGTTAGCTATAAAAGAGAGGTACCCCCATGGGTCTAAGGTACGCAATTTATATTCTGAACAGTGAGTTAAGCACTATTGATTATCTTTGAGAGATATTTGATTACTGACTTAATCGTCGGAGTGCCCCCGGGTGGACGAATCACTGCCGGAGTCTCTTCTTTCTGTTGCAGGTTGTTCGGGCTAATCCTATTCTGCCAGTGTTCTCCAGCTGAATACTGAGTTGACAGTGTGATCAGAAATTCACTCACACACTATATATCACTGAAACAATTCATCAATGAGTAATGTTACGCATTATGAAATAATATCATGAAAAGTTTCATTAAACTAATTAAAGGGTGATTGCATAACATACAATAAAACATTATAAACTAATCCGAAGATAAATAATCTTCATAAAAGTTTTTCATGATACTTAACATTATTGTTCATCAATACTCTTCACTTCATAGGTGGTTTTTTTTTTATATAACATGCTAAGTCTCACTATTTATTAAATAGTATGAGTCTTACATATACATGACTTTTATTATACCAATACACTTAGGAGATGAAACAAAATGGTAAAATAATATATAAACTATATATTTTGTGTGTCCTCCACACATCGAATCTTATTATTATTATTATTGAAATTTATTCTTGGGTGTCAATATTTGTGTTTTTTAAAAAGTAAGTGAATAAAATCAAAATCATGTAAACTTTGTGTGCATGAGAGAAAGAGAGTTGTAAAAGTGAGGTGCAACTTATTAAAAATGATTGCAAATTAAGATTAGTGTAGATCTCTTTAGAAGGTTGGTACTGCAATTGAGAGGCACAAGCTAGGATGAATAATACGAATTAAAGTGAGAGATGAAAAATATATAAGACACCTGGTTCAATAAGCTATAAAACTTAGTTAATGTGTGTGTCAATTTCCGACCACACTGCCAAACTGGTACTCAGCTGGAGAACACTGGCAGAATAGATTGCCCGAACGACCTGTCACAGAAAAGAAGAGATTCCGGCGGTGGTTCGTCCACCTGGGGGCACTCCGACGATCAAGTCAGTAAAATATCTCTCAAAGATAACCAATAGTGCTTAACTCACTAGACAAAGCATAAAAGACATACCTTAGACCTATGGGGGTGCCTCCTTTTTATAGCCAATACAATCTTAGTCCCAATAGAAGCCTAGCTCTAATAGACTTAGGATTACTGCTAATCTTGGACTTCCAGTAGGATTAAAATAAACTCTCTAAGAGTCTTACCTTTACCCAAACTGAAGTCTTCTCTCATTCTAGGACTCTTGTCCCTTATCCGCTTATCCCAGATTTCGGTATTTTTGCAGATAACCTCGGCCTCGCGAGATCATCTCGACATCATGACCAAGACACGTGGCACCCCGGCTGGCACTTCAGTGACACCTCGGCCACGTGTTGTCATTCAAAAATTATGTCCCCACAACTGCTCCCTAGGTTCTATTACCTTGGCATCCTGAGGTAATGGAACCTATATCATTTTTTCCATTTAGCACGTCGGCTATGCTCGCTTCATTATCTATTGCCGAAGTCAGAACTCGTCGGCTCAATATGACCAAGACCTATAGTCTGCTTTCATCAATGCCTTAAAACCAATGACCAAGTTCGTTCAAGTTTCTTAGCCAAAATCGTCCTCCTAGCCAAGGTATTTGCTTCATTGAATTAAGAACTCTAAGAGTTCCAGCATGCGCATGAGCTGGCACGCACAGTATTTCAACCGTTTTTACCACGCGTCTTTCCCTTACTGGACCGTACCTGATACGGGCCATCAAGTCGCATCACTTTTGCGTGCGCCGTCTGACAAGCACGTTGTCCAAGGCACCATAATTGCCATTTTGCCACTATTTCATGCTTTTGATCAAAATCAACTCTCTCTCCGTCTTTTCACTTCTACATCTTCGTTCTTGTTCAAACTTTCTCTCTTAAATCCTTCATTGCTGTTTTTGCAAAGCTTTCTGCAACCGGTTTCACTCTCTCCCTCCGGTGAGGCTTTCGTTGCACTTCTTTGCTTACTACCACCGTCTGACACCAGCGTACTTCACACTGGCCTTTTAGTAATCTAAACAATCATTCTTCCATGTTAGGCCGAAGTGTCTTCTTTCCTTTTCTGAATGCATTCTTTAATTTCTTCTTTCAATGTGGTTGTATGTGTCTTCTTTTTACTCTTATATGATTCTATACTTAAAATAATTTGAATGTCTTCAAAATACACCTTAACTGTGCAATCTCCTCGGGGTGTAACACCTCGGTTGTACCCACTAATCGGTTTATCTCAGCCTCGGTTTAACACTCGAAAATATTTTTTACAATATTTTCACAAGTGTTATTTACAACTCGATACTTCACTCTTAGCAAGACTTCTGTCTTCAAATTTCTTCCAAGTCTTGGCAACATGGTAATCTCGGCAAATATGTAGATATTTCTTTCAACATAACCTTGGCTTTAACTTGTAAATTTTTTCTCAAAAATTTCAACAAGTGTTTAAACCAATCTTCTTTTAACATAACCTCGGTTAACTTCAACTTGTAAACTTAAATTTCAACAAGCGTTAAACGTGACCTCGGTTTAACTTCAACTTGTAAACTTAAATTTCAACAAGCGTTAAACATGACCTCGGTTTAACTTCAACTTGTAAATTTCAATTTCAACAAGTGTTAAACACGTCCTCGGTTTAACTTCAACTTGTAAATTTTAATTTCAACAAGTGTTAAACACGTCCTCGGTTTAACTTCAATTTGTAAATTTCAATTTCAACAAGTGTTAAACACGTCATCGGTTTAACTTCAACTTGTAAATTTCAATTTCAACAAGTGTTAAACATAACCTCGGTTTAACTTCAACTTGTAAATTTAAAATTTCAACAAGTGTTAAACATGTCCTCGGTTTAACTTCAACTTGTAAATTTCAATTTCAACAAGTGTTAAACACGTCCTCGGTTTAACTTCAACTTGTAAACTTCAAATTTCAACAAGTGTTAAACATGATCTCGGTTTAACTTCAACTTGTAAATTTCAATTTCAACAAGTGTTAAACATGACTTCGGTTTAACTTCAACTTGTAAATTTCAATTTCAACAAGTGTTAAACACGTCATCGGTTTAACTTCAACTTATAAATTTCAATTTCAACAAGTGTTAAACACGTCATCGGTTTAACTTTAACTTGTAAATTTCAATTTCAACAAGTGTTAAACATGACATCGGTTTAACTTCAACTTGTAAATTTAAAATTTCAACAAGTGTTAAACACGTCATCAGTTTAACTTCAACTTGTAAATTTCAATTTCAACAAGTGTTAAACACGTCATCGGTTTAACTTCAACTTGTAAATTTCAATTTCAACAAGTGTTAAACACGTCCTAGGTTTAACTTCAACTTGTAAACTTAAATTTCAACAAGTGTTAAATACGTCCTCGGTTTAACTTCAACCTGTAAACTTAAATTTCAACAAGTGTTAAACATGACCTCGGTTTAACTTCAACTTGTAAATTTCAATTTCAACAAGTGTTAAACATGACCTCAGTTAACTTCAACTTGTAAATTTCAATTTCAACAAGTGTTAAACACGTCATCGGTTTAACTTCAACTTGTAAATTTCAATTTCAACAAGTGTCTAAACCAATCCCAAGCATCATTCTTCAGTCCTTTGTCCCCTAATGTGAACTTAAGTTCCACTTGGGTTCTCATTAGGCACGTGGCTTTGACCTCGTCGCTGATGTAAGATTCGAACAAAGACTGGCCGAGGTTATTAACTTGGTCTCTTTACTAAGGCACTTAGCTCCAATCTGTGTCTGATTTTGCCGATATGACAAGTCCAGGTTAACCCAACTTAGTTCAACTTTATTATATGCAAGTAAAGTTTCTACTCTGCCATATAATAAGTCTACGTTATTCGTCATGTTTCAATCAGAAACATCGTTATAGGACTGGTCGGTCCTATCGCACAGATTTCAAAAATCGAACTCGC
This sequence comes from Camellia japonica, assembly GCA_030407325.1. NCBI lineage: Eukaryota > Viridiplantae > Streptophyta > Magnoliopsida > Ericales > Theaceae > Camellia > Camellia japonica. The sequence goes on from JAPPVO010002334.1 coordinate 49,394, forward strand.
ACTTTATTATTGCTTCAGCCGTTATGCCCCATTGTCGGCAACCTTTCTCAGGCTGAGGTCCCTAACTTTGAACTCTCTTGGGCTGACCTTCTTGTTGTAAGCCCTAGCAAGTTGTTGCCGGTATGCTCCCAGTCGAATTGTTGTTCTATCGCACGTTGCAGGTGGATTTCAAAGCATTTTCATGCTTTTTTACATAGGCTTCAGCTTCTTTTTGCATGTAAGGCCAAAAGAATCCCTACGATATTGCTCTATGGGCAAGGGATCTGCCCCTTGCATGGCTTCCACATACTCATTTGTGGACCTTATATAAAATTCTTTAACTTAGGCCAAGCTCTTCTCTTCTCGAACTTAATCATCTAAGGCCGAAATCTTGTCTTCTGGGATCTGGGATCCGAGATCTGGAATTCGGGATCTGCTCACTTGGGCTGAGCTTTGTCATCTCGTATCCAGTGTTATCTCGGCTTCGCTTCGGCGAACCATTTCTCTTCTCTTGTTTGGACGCCTTTGTCCCCGACGTGTCCTCCTCGGCTCTGGCATATTTTTCTATCCTGGCAATCAGCTCCTCCATGCTTTTCGGCAATGTCTTTGCCAGTGATTTTCGAAGCAGGCAGTCATCCTTCAAGCCGTTTTTAAACGACACGACCGCCACCTCTTGGTTGCATCCTGGTATTCGGTTGAATACCTCATAATACCTTTTGGCATAGGCTCTAAGGCTTTCATCCTCGCCGATCTTCAGGGCCATTAGAGCGTCCACCCTCAATGGCTGTAGCTTGTTTGTCACGAACCTGGCCACAAACATCTCGGCCAGGCCTTCCCAAGTTTTCACAGTTTCTTTCGACAACTTGTGAAACCAGTCCGATGTAATTTCTCCGAAGGATGAGCGGAACACCTTGCAGAGCAACGACTCGTTCCCAGTGTACAACACCATCGAGTTCAAGTACAAGCCGACGTGAAAGTTGGGGTCCGACTTACCGTCGTTGATCTGGAATCTCGGCATGCTAAACCTCTTTAGGGCTTCGAATTTGTCAAATTCTACAGAGAACGGTGTTCTCGGCTTGACCGGGGAGGTTACCTCGGCATCTTGTTGCTTCCTCTGTAGGTGATCCCCTAGATCCTCTTTGGTCTGTCCAAGAGCTCGGCTATCTCTTGACTTCAGCCTTTTCGGTGCACTACTCCCAGTTTCATTATGGGTCCTTTTGGACTTCCTTCCAATGGTTGCATCGAAGCACAACTCCTGCCCTTGAACATGCCGATGTTCTTTGGGGTCGGCTTCCTTGGTGCGATGCGTCCTTCTCGATTCTTCTCTTCTTGACTCTCCTCGCCCGACCTCCCTTGAAGGCCGGTGACAGTGTTTTTCAGTCCTGGTGTGCTGGGGGACTGTAGGGACTGTTTTCTGTCCCTCTTTCGGGCATCCTCCTTTGCCGCTAGAATCGGCTTATCTTGTAGTGGGAACGGTGGCTGCATGACGTTATTCTGTATCATGAAATTGACCACTGTTTGTAGGTTCGCCAATTTGTTCACCATGGCCTTTACCTCATCGTCTCTCCGTAGGCATCTTTCCTTCCATACTTGGAGGTCGTCCTCGTTGTAATACTCGTTTCGGTCCGTTTTCTTTGGTACGTCGCTTTCCTGGCCGACGTCCTTTCCTTCGTGATTCTTATCGTGAGTCTCTTTATTGTAGTTGTCTTCTTCAACGTCAAGGTCTACAGGTTTCCCACTCCCATTAGGAGTGTCGTCCCAAACCTTCTCTTTCTGTTCGTCGTTGGCCATCTATTATTCTTTCTTTCCCACAGACGGTGCCAAATTGTGCGTGCCAATTTCCGACCACACTGCCAAACTGGTACTCAGCTGAAGAACACTGGCAGAATAGATTGCCCGAACGACCTGTCACAGAAAAGAAGAGATTCCGGCGGTGGTTCGTCTACCTGGGGGCACTCCGACGATCAAGTCAGTAAAATATCTCTCAAAGATAACCAATAGTGCTTAACTCACTAGACAAAGCATAAAAGACATACCTTAGACCCATGGGGGTGCCTTCTTTTTATAGCCAATACAATCCTAGTCCCAATAGAAGCCTAGCTCTAATGGACTTAGGATTACTGCTAATCTTGGACTCCTAGTAGGATTAGGATAAACTCTCTAAGAGTCTTATCTTTACCCAAACTGAAGTCTTCTCTCATTCTAGGACTCTTGTCTCTTATCCGCTTATCCCGGATTCCGGTATTTTCGCAGATAACCTCGGCATCGCCGAGATCATCTCGGCGTCATGACCAGGACACGTGGCACCCCGGCTGGCACTTCGGTGACATTTCGGCCACGTGTTGTCATTCAAAAATTATCCCCTACAGTTAACAAGATGAGAGACAAGAAAAAGAGATGAACAAGTGAAGTGTAATATTATAGTATTTTAATATTATTTTAATAAATAAAATCATTTTATATATAGATAAAAAGTATTAATTTGTGGATAAAGCGAAATGTGTAAGCAAATCTCATTCTTGCCTCTAAATAAAATAACTTGTAGAGAGTGAGGCGAGATTGCAAGAATAAGCTAAATTGTTATTCTTAATTTATATAAAGAGTTAAGATTGTCTTGAATCTGGCCAGTCCTCTAGATTTTTCATTTTTAGATTGTGGATTCACTATAGGGCTTATATTACTGATCTATTTAATAATTTTTTGAGTATTTGTATGTAGATTATTCATCAAAAATAAATAAATAAATAAATAATCTGATTGAATAATCTTAACAAAATGACATAGCTCCCCCTATCTAAACTTTGAATAATGCTTCGCCTTCTTATTAATTTGAATAATGCTTCCCCTTCTTATTAGTAAAATTTAATATAGAGTTGTATTTTTCTTAAGTTTAAATCTAATTTTAAAAGAATTTGAGAGGTCCGTGAGGCTTATCATTGGTTTTGCTTCGATAATTCCGAGTTGTTCATTTTGTAGGACCATTTGTGTATATTATTAAAAAAAAAATTAAATTAAATTAATTTGATAATCGTGACATTTTCATTTTATCGATTTTGTTTCTGAAAAAAAAAATGACAAACATGTTTATAAAAATAGATTATTCATCTTATGAAGACAAACACGATAAAATGAAAATATTTTGATTGTTGGATCAACTTAATTTTTTTTATGGATATGGAGACCCTACAAAATAAATGGTTCAAATTATTAAAAAAAAGACCTAGGATAAACCCTACAAATTCACTCAAATTCAAATTAGATGAAACCCAAGCCATAATTGCATGTCAACCTTGACAACCAAAGCCACACTGTTACCGTTGATACTGTTATTGCAAAGCAAAGATAAGAATATGCTTCTGTTTGTCCTAAAAAATAAAAAAACAAAGATAAGAAATATTGTAAAAAAAAAACAAACAAGAACAAAAACAAAAAAAAAACAAGCAAACATTTTGGGTGATTCTAAAATAATCTTACATTTTTAAATTTATTTTTTTACTATGAAGGTAGAGATTATAATAAATCAATTCTATCTCAAGCCTCAGAGACACTGTGGCCATTTGGAAGAGAATAAGAAGCTGCGTTTTGCAGCATTTCAAAAAAGCCAGTAGTAGCCTGAAAACGCAAGTAGGCCGATTTGGGAAGTGACAAAAACGTAAGTGGTGAAATTACATAATTGTCCTCTATGAAATTATATAATTGTTCAAACAACTACATGGGTCAAAAAGTAATTTTCCTAAGTTTAGTGAGGGTATTTTGGTCATTTTAATGTGATGTGATACCATAAACAAATATTATACAAAAAAAACAAAAAAATAACTTTTTACTAATTTCTCAAATCACTTTCCAAAAAAAATCAAAAAACTTGATAAAAAGTCAAAAATCAACTTTTTACCACCTTCTTAAAACACCCCACTATCATATTGTTTCTAAAACTTCAAAACAATCTATTATTTACAAGGACTAAAACAAATAAATCAGGCAAAAATAAACTCAAATGCAAATAGTGGGTCCCCATTTGCCCATTAATAAAGTTGGATGATATCATCCAGATGGAAATCAAGACACCCCCATTAATTACAAATTAAACCAACAATCAAACTAAAGAGGCAAAAATAAAATTGAATACACCCCCAATAATTACAAATTAAACAAACAATCAAACTAAAGAGGCAAAAATAAAATTGAACTGTGATGATTTTGGATAGAACATAGGACTTTACATTGCACCCAAAAATAAAAGAACATTCACTTTAGCATCCTTTCAACTTTATAACCAAACAATTCGTTTATAAGTGCAACAAATTTTATTTTTATTATAATTTTTTTGGGTTCAATGAGCACTGAACCTTTTGGACTCTTCGAAAATGCTGAAACCTCCTCTTATCCCTCTTCGGGGATTTTGGACTATGAATTTCTTCCAGGTCATGTTCTCTCTCTCTCTCTCTCTCTCTCTCTCTCTTTTCAAGCTCAATGGCAAATCACTAATGTGATACGATTAATAATTGTAGACAAGCAGAGTATTGGTTTAGGCTCCAAACTTGGGGACCTTAGCAGTAGAGATTTGAGCAAGGAAGTGCTCTGCAACAAAGCCGCGTTGGATTTTCCCCGTAGCAGTCTTTGGGAGAGAATCGATGATGAACACCTTCTTAGGAACCTTAATGCTGTGTTAGGTTGGAAGATTTAGGAAGGGATTTGGAAAGAGAAAGAGAAAATGTGTGTTAAACTAGGGGAAATATATGTATGTTTTATTCACATTTCATCTACCTTTTTTATTTCCCTTTCTAAATCCTTATTCAAATCCTCCAATCAAACACAGCATAAAAGCGTCAAGATTTGTCTTGCAGAACCTCAACACCTCTGCCTCATCAATGTTTGATCCTTCTCTAGATATGATAGCACAGTTTATCTGTGAAGAAAGAGAGGTTACAAATGGGGTCTCAACAATTGTATAAATGCATAACATGAGAGAGAGAGAGAGAGGACCATTAAGGCCCTACATACATAAATAATAGGAAGGAAGGATGATGAAAAAAAAATGTTTTGGCTAAACAAAACATTGGAATAATAAAACTCAAACCTATACATCAAGCATGGTAAATTTGCTTTGATGAAGTGATTAAAGATGAAGAGTCTCCTAAAGATTGAAAAAAGAAAAGAGTCTCCCATTCATGAATAGAAAGAAGAAGATGAGTCCCCCTCATGATAGAAGAGATCACAGAGCCACAGCTATGTATGAAGCTATCAAGTAATAAGTGTACATATGTTCAAAATACAGATATAATCGGTGTACATATTCAAAATACAGAATAGGATACACCCGTTTGTGCTTCCATTTTTGTAATTGTACGTTGTTGCATAGCTTATCCTCCAACAATTTCATTGTTTACCAATTTTAGTAAAATTAACAAGTTGCACACACATGTCAAATGAAAAAGAAAAGAAAAGAAAACAGCCACATATGTCTACACCCTTTTGAGGCATTTCATCAAGAGTGTTGCTATTAGCACTCCATCAATTATTTTGAATATCTCATATTTTAGTTTTTTTTTTTAATTTTTTATTACAAGAATAATCTCAAATGAAATTACTAAAAATAATATCAATAATTTTAGAACACCCCATCTCACAATTAAGCTCACACACCCAACACTTGAGTTAGGGTTTATGAGAGCACGTGCCTCTATCATCATCCATCCATCTTCTCCAAATCCTACCTTCAAAACCTACCCACCCTTAAAATTGTGAATACCCTTTGGCAGCAATATTCTGGCAATAGTTGTGGCAATCATTTGATTAACTACACTTCTTAAGCAATGACAATAAGAAGAAGTTTTTTCGGCAACCATAATTCCATGAGATGAGAGAAGTCACTACAACAAAATGCACATTTGTCTACCTAAATTGACAACTAAAACAAATTTAGTCACCAAAAGTTGTGGAATTGGCGACTAAAAAATTTTGTAGTTGGCAAAAGTAAAATATTTAGCTACTAATTTTTTTAGTCGGGCTATATTGGTTATTGGCAACTAAAAAAAATTTAGTCGCTAAAAATGCCAGAATTGGCGACAAAAAATAATTTTAGTCGTCATATATTGAGTTTTGGCTACTAAAACCATTCACTCTTCTCTTTCATCCTCTCTCATCTCTCTTTCTCTCATTTTATAGAGAGTTGCCCGCCACCGTCACAAGGAGCACCCATCTCCAAACCAAACCCTAAACAAAACCAGCGTCTCTCTCTCTCTCTTTCTCTCTCTCTCTCTCTTCAGCATCCCTTTCCCTCTCCGCTGCTCCTCTCCCTTTCATCTCTCACCGCCATTCCTCCTCGCGTTCGCCAGCAACCGGAGCACCAATTCACCTCCTTGTTGGTCACCGTCGCCTGAGATCCTCTATTTCCCTCCCGGCTCTGTTTTTCTATCTCTCTTTCTTTCACCATTCACTCACAAAAACCCACAGAGATTCACATACATGCACACACATGGGTTCTTCTAATAGTTAGAAGGTATGATTTCTAATGCATAATACTCTATTGGGTCATTCTCCTTTTGCTCTATTTCTAGCTTCCCATTAATGGGTTCCATCAATTTTTTTGGTTTTCTATTTTCTTCTTCCACTTTGAGTTCACTTTGTTTCTTTGGCCCCCCACGAATTGTTGGTTTGGGAAGTTGTTATGGTTTTTCCATTTGGAGGTCTTTGGAATGACTTCTTTGATGTGTAGAATATGTGTACAAACCCAGAATTAGGGATAATTGTGTTAGTTTGAATCCTCCTCCAATTCCAACTCCTTATTTAGGTGAGACACGCTTAATCCACCTTCTCTCAGTGTGTACATACATTATGTCTATGCGTGAACTTTCAATTGATTATGATGATTTTGTTCTGTGTTTTGAACTCTAGGTTAAGTAAAACTTTGTAATCTATGAATTCTTTGAATGCTTTGTATAGTTTGTTTTACAGAGTGAACTAGCGGTGGCTATAATCTAAAGTGTGCCATTTTAGTTTGTAATCTAAAGTTTGAATGCTTTAGTTTGCAATCTAAAGTTTGCAATTTTATTTCTAAATTTTTCAGTAATTTGATAAATGAAGAAGTTGGGTTGAATTTGATAATGGGTGGTAGTTATTTTCTAAAGTTAACAATATGGGCATTTCTGAATCTCCCAAAAAAAAAAAAGAATGTAGAAAGCTTCAAATCTTTCTGAGTTGTGTGCTTTGTATAGTAACCAATTTTCTGTGTCATTGCAATTAGATGAATCCTAAATGTTTCAGCTTAACACTATTTACAATAAAACTACAAAGTGATAATGCAGCGAGGCTTGAGATTTTAGTTGTCAGATTCAAACTTGCATCATTTTACCAGGTCACTTAATTTGTTTTTAAATAGTAACATAAGATGGAATGTGAAGATTTAAATTTTGTTGGTGGTGTTGTAATAATTATGGCAATGCTTCATTAGTCTATTTTACTTAGTCAAATTGTTTCATATGAAGGGATGAACTGATTAATTCTTTCCATTCTATTGGCGACTTCAAAGATCATTCTATTACCATTTCAAAATTTGAGCAATTTAATAGAAGGCTCACTATCACTATACAACCTATGTCTGAAAACTTATGGGTTCTTGCCATTGATCTGTTTCATACTTTTGTTTATCATTTGGCATGCATTGCTATTTGTATATATACATTTTCTACTTCATCTCAGTACCTGCTATAATTTTTTTGTCATATTCATGTCCTTAATTAAGAAAACATAGCTTTTTTTTTTTCCCTTTCAATTTTTTGTTCTTTTACTTGGAAAACTGTCTTCTTCTTATGGTTTTTCTGCTATACAAATCCATGTTTACAATTTTATGACCTGTCAAGGTATATATGTAAGTAGGCATACTTACATTCTACAATTTGTGAACAGGATTTTACTGAAGATGTGGAATGAGATGGCAGAAATATCTATCAAACATCTGAAACCAAATGATTGTATTTATGTTTCAGGTCATTTAGGATCATATACAAAAGATGAGAAAGAAAATCTCAAAACATATTACGAGGTTTGAAATGCTGTTTCTGTTCTAGCAGTTGTGTTCACTCATTTAGATTGTATATATCCATTTTGTTGAAGTTATATGACCCAGTTTGCTACATCAATTATGTTCATAATTGACATATATATATATATATATTCATTATCCTATTTGTTTTCTGTAGCTAATTGTGAAGGAAATAAATTGTGTTGTGTGTTGCGCCCGCCCTCTACTTAGCTGTTCATTCTGTGGTTTACCCTAATTATGTGTTTATATGTGCATTCTATGTTTATCTGTGCATGAAGTGTGTACTATGTGTTATGTGCATTCTACTCTGCTCGACAGATATGTTAATTAAAAAAAAGACCTGTTGTAACAAGCCCGCGAGGGACCTCGGTGCTACAGTTCGGACTCCTGTTTTTGTTGTGGTTCTAAATCTGAACCAAAGAGTCCAAATCCGGCAAATCGTTTTGAGAAAACAGATTTTTGAAAGAAGTGCCAAACATGGACTGCTTTGCCAGATACAGAGTCGCCACCTAAATATTTTTTTTAATGGGGAAATTTAGGAAACCCTGACTCGGTGCCAAAGGCCACGTGTCCGTCATTACCAAAGTTACCTCGGCTCGGGAACTTAGGTACGATTGGAGAAGGTCAGCTATGAGCACCCCCTCTCGCCCGATCCGAAGATTGGCCTCTACTAACCATGATATCCGATTTTGAAAAACGTTTATGTGTTCTTATTCCGATTATTAGTCTAGAATTACTATCTTATGCGCACAGCAAACAAGTATAGACTAGATCACCTAATTTGGAAACAAGCATTGCATATCCGTTTTTGTTTTAAAAAAATGTTTTGGAATTTGCTACCTGCAAGTAGGCTAAAATACGGATTTCAATGAATTATCTCAACTCACGTAACCCAACCTTCACCCACAGGCATTCAGGCAGTTTATCACATAAGCATCTAGCTTCATGGTAATCATGCAATTATGGCAACACTCACACGCATGCGGTATGCTAAAGCATAAAAAGCTCACCTAGTACTCCAAGCCAAAACAGAAACTAGTTAGTAATCAATGCATGATCCTAGTTCTTTGAAATGGCTAATGCAACACATACAAAGATGCAATCTAGGCAGGCCCAGCTATCCTAAACATGGCATGTGAAATGCAACAGGTAACACGTACTCAACTTGAAATTTGGAATACAAGTGCAGTTAGCATGATGCGCCGAGCCCGGTGCATGCAAGACAAATGTATGAATGCACGCATGCATAGCATAAGGTATGCTAATTTAAATATGCCCAAAACTAACCATCGGAAGCTAAAAATAAAAGGGAAGAAAGACGTGGGGTTGGAAGACATACACCACACTCACACACGCTTATTACACAATTACCCTCGCTCGGAGGGTCCGAATAAATATTACAAACCGAATAAATAATTAACTACCCTAGCTAATTAAATATTACAAAATTTCTAACTCAATTAATAAATTGAATATGCAAATAAATAGAAAGAAGGGGGCCGCAGCCCTACATCGGAATGCGCAAATGATGCATGCTCGAGTCTGTCTCGCCCGAAAAACCTGTACCATGCCACTGCTGCCTCTGTTTACACTGCCCTGCTTCTCTAAAGACTGCAAAAGTCTTGGGACATGCTCTATGGATGTTGGGGAATGCCACCGGCCAAGCACAAATGCCACCGGCCAAAGGGAGGAACCACCGGCCACCTTTTTTTACTATCGGCCAAAAATGGGCGGCACTGAATTTAGCCGACCGGCCAAAACTCCTTGGAGGACCTGCAGTTGACAGCAGCAGAGGGAAAGCAGTGTATGGCATGGAATTTTCAAGCAAATGTATGCATGGACACACTCCCTATCATGCAATGGGCTCAGGGGAGCCATCCTTGGAAATGGCCTAAGGAGTCAAGCTTGCCATTTAATGCAATGCATGCAACACACAAATGAATACCAAGACCATCTCATGTTAGAGTCAAGGGCCTCGGCGAGCCGGTTGAGACGTGTTTTGTCACTTGAAGTACAAACACCCCTTGCCCCTCAAGTTTGGTTTGACACCAACCAAACCAAATGTAGTGCATGTAGAAAAACATGGCTCAAGAATGCAATATGAGATTAAGATGCAAAAACATGTCAAATGTGACGCAATCTATCATGATAAGCATGCAAAATGCTAGAGCATGCAAGATGCGAATACTATGCAAGCATGGACAATTATGCAAGCATGCAACTAGAGGTAACGAGCCAAGCATGCAATCATGCACAAGGATGGACTTAAGTTGGAATGGGATGCCTCGGCCATGCCCTAAAACAGTGACCAAAAGTGGCCTAAATGATGGGCAAATGTCCATGCCAACATGCAAACCAAAGGGCCTAAGACTAAGGCATAAAAGGGAGCATTTTACTACCATTATCATGACCACACATGGCATGGATTATTCAACCAAAAATAGAGTTTCAATGCACCAAAATACACCCCAAAACCTATTGATATGGCAGCCCAAATGTCTAAACATGGTGGCATACACAATGACCAACATTTAAGGCACAAAACTACAACACTTCAAAGCATTGAAAGAGACACAAATGACAATGTAAAACCATATTACATGGACTGAAATATGATCTCAAATGATGCCAAATGATGATAATAAGCTAAACTAGGCATGTTAGTGACTCACACACTCAAGGCTCACAAGCCACAATGCATAGCAACTATACCAAACATGTCAAACATGACCAAATCAGTGGCCAACAGACCTTAAGCATGGAAAAATATGACCAAGGACTTCACAAAGCAAGCCAAGATATGATAGCATGGTGGTCTAATGGTGTGATGCATTCCTAGGCAACATGGAGGAATATAAGCAAGTATAATATGCATGCTAAGGGCCAACAAACCACCATTGAACAGAGATATAATATGACCCAAAACACCCCAAAAGCCTCTGAAAAGTAACCATAAACAATTAGACATGCATGCTACCATATTAAAACCAAAACATGCACAAATGAAGCACAAAAGGGAAAGGGGGTCCCTCCCCTATACAAGACCTCAAACCTCCTTTTCACCACTGAAAATCCACTGGATTTCAGTGGTGAGAAGGCCAACACACCAAGGTAAACAAGGCTTAACAAAAGAGTACCAAAATAGGCCAAAATGGAGCTAAGAGGGGGAGGTCGACCCCAAATGCCAAAACAACCTTAATGAGAGATCTCAAGCATGCAAAAATAAGACTTTTTCCAGTTATACACAAAGTCTAAAACAATATGCAAGATAAGTAAAAAAGCAATGCAAGATTGGGGAATCTAAAGTAAAGAGATTACCTTTGAAGAACCCTTGATGAACAGCCAATGCAGCCCTCTTCTTTTGATCAAAATCAGTCCAAAAATAATCAAGAACAAACCCCCCAAGCCCCA
>JAPPVO010002336.1:0-41096 GCA_030407325.1 Camellia japonica
TGCATACAGCCCATAACCCAACACTTGGGTCCATTCCGCATACGGCAAACTTTGAACAACAGCCCAATCTGACAAGCCGGATCTCAAAACTGAAATGGTTAAGGTTGAAACACACTCGGATGTCCCAAATTTTTCCATTTCTTCTCTTACCTGGCATGGATGTAGAGAATGGCACGGCATTCTGAGCACCGACGATCTTGAGGTAAAGAGAGGTTTTTTTTTTTTTTAACTTGGGTATCGAGCCTACAACTGGACACCGCCGGAGAACTCAAGTGAAGAAAATAAAAGGCACACGACCTAAACACACAACGAGACACGCTCGAAAAGACTCAAAACTAAATTGAGACCGACAAATCAAAAGACACACGACACGGACATGTTTACAAAACAAAATCTTGAGAAGCCATTCCTCCGGGCATTTCCCCACCCTTTCTGATTTATGATTCTCACATCGCTCGGCCCTCGAGCTCGGTTTTTCTCACAAGACCTCCTTCTCACTTTTCTCTCTGCTTACACCTCTCTATTCTTTATTCTCTCATTTTCCATCCCTCCCCTGAGTGGTTGATAAATGAATAGGAAGCGGCAAATTCATGCCCGATACAGCTAGCTCGCGGCTATTCCTTCTGGTAGATAAAGCGCCTTTCTGGCGAGCGCGTTGATGATAAGGGGGGGAGACAGAACACCTGGCTCAACTGTGCCCCTAGTTCATTACTCTGACCATTCTTGTTTTTATTTTCTAAAACAGTTTTGATCAAAATGAACGCCAGATTAGCGTGCTTGGGCAATTTTTGATTTGAGAATCATGCAAGCCAGGCTGTAAGCACTGAAAGCTTTCCTTTTGGGTCCAAACATGGTCCAATTTTGAAAAATGAAATAGTTGTCGAGAAATTAAGTCAACTTTAGTGAAAATTTTCAAAAACTATTTTTGCAAACAGTGAACGCTCAACGAGCGCAGAACTTACCCTCGAGATGCGCAACCTCGGATCGGAGGCAATTTGGAAAATTGTCCCTGGCTTAAAAGGGGGAGAGGAAGGGCAACGGAAAGTTGCCCCTAGTTTGGATGACGACTGAGGGCAACTTTGGCAATAGATGGCAACGGAAAGTTGCCCCTTGTTTGGATGATGCCGCGGCATGCTATTGATGATTGAGCTTGACGACCGGGCTCTCAGGCACGGAGCGGGCGAAGACAGCCACAAACAATATATGGACACAGTCACCTTGAAGGTGTTGGTGACTGGTTCCAGAAGGAAGTTGATCACGCAGCTCCAATTGTTGCAACCGAGACATCGGATTCGGAGGAAGCATGGGTAATCAAAACCATTACATGGACTGAGACGCTATGGGAGCGTTGGGGGCTGGACTTCAGGATGAAGTTGCCTACGTATCCCAAACATGGGAATCAAGCCTTACGTAGTTCCGGGTTAAGGTACACTCGGGTATTTTAACCTTCACTGTTTAGGCTCTAACTTTTGCCAAGGCGCCCAATGCGGGTTTTCGACCTTGCGAGCTATGTTTTTTCTCTCTTTTTTTCTTTCTTTTCTTTGCTATTTTTTTTTGTTTCTTTTCTTTTCTTTTTGTTTCTTTTCTTTCTTCTTTTTTGTATTTCTTTTTGTATTTTCTTTTTTTTTTTGTTGCTCTAACTTTTGCCTGGGTCACCCTTCCGGGTTTTGGCCCAGCGAGCCTCTCAAAGGGTAAAAGTGTAGCAAGCCCATGCCAATGGTTTTTTTTTTGAAATGGAAACCCTCTGTATCCGGGAGAGCGACTGTTGGGTTGATTTGCAGGAAAAGTCCATCACGGTTGCTTCTCGAGCTTTGCCTGGTGGGATCTGATCTCCCTGAGCTGACTTCAATGCCTCTTGCTCGAGGGCTGCTTCAAAGTGGGCCATACAGGCATTTCATGGCACTGAATGTTTTGAACAGGTTCCGGTTTGCAACAGATAGATCGAGTCTTGAGGCTGAGAGCGATCCTGGGCTTTACAATCTCAAGAGCGATTCCACACAAGTCTTCGCGAGACTGCACAAAATATTTTGTTTTTGAAAGTTTTTAAGAAAGCGACAAATCGCTCGTGCTGAAGATAGTGTGGAACCAGTCTGGGTCGGGCCAGGGTCCTTCTCAGTACTCACGCCGACAAGCATGATTTCATTCATAAAAGCTTAGCATGCGCTCCTTTTCTCAAAATGATCAAAATTTTACAAAGGCCCGAGGAATCACTTCCTCTTTGTTTTCATCACCGCAGTGTTTGAAAAGGGTTTTATGAAAGCTTAGGTCATTATGACGATGTTTCAAGGCGCAAGAGAGCAGGCGATATGTACTGTCGTTCCATTCACACCCTTTGGCACGGGGCACGGCTAACTCAAATAGCGACAACACAGCACCTGATAGCCACGGCCGTTTCATGTAGATTTGCGAGCGAAACTAGCTCCCTGACAGAAACAGACTCAAGAAAAAGAAAAACAACTATTTATAAGACAAAACGGTGTTTGAGGCAACAACCCCGAAATCACCTGGTATTCTATAGAAGAGGGACTGACTCATTACAATTAGACAGACCCTTAAGCAAAAGGAATGTCTCAAAACAATGAGACAGGCTCAAGACAAAACAGAAGACTGACTCGACACCCAAGTCAGAATTTACAAGGTTAGCGTTGGCAGATGCTCAAAAATGCGTGCCAAACGCCACATCCAAAAACGTACCAAACACTGCCCGCAGGCGATTCATCTGCTGATTACATACTCACGGTATCTATATCCTCCGTATCTGTGTCCTCGTACTCCAAGAACTCTGTAGTGATGGATTTGGCCGAGGTGGGCGGGAGAATAATCTTGTTATCAATCAAATCTTGTACCTCGTGACGGAGGCGGAAGCAGTTATCAGTAGCATGGCCTGACTGCTGGTGGTATGCACAGTACTGAGTGGCATCATGGCCTGCTGGAAGGGGTTTGGGGAGTGGCCTAGGATCGAGGGGTGTAAGATGCCCCTTTTTGGCCAAGATCAGAAGTGCCCTAGACAAAGGCATGTGGAGAGGATGGAAGGCCCTGCGCCCTCGGGGCAGGTATCTTGGAGTCTGAACACTCTTGCTAGATGCACTAGCGAACGGATCAGCGGGTGCGGCTTTGGATTTCTGATTCTTTCCGGATGCAAGGCTGGAAGTGGGAAGAACTGTTTTGGCATGACGGGGCCTATCCCGATTCTCTGATTGACTGGAACTGCCCTCAGGCGGAGTGGGGAAAGCACCCTCCACAGCTTTTGTCATAACTGCAGATACCTGTTGCTTGTTCATCCCCCTGGCTTTCAAAGCCTCTACTGCCCACAGCAGTTGTTCGATAGGGTCGGCATCTGCCTCCATCTTGCCTTTATCTCTGGCCTCGGCCTGATTCAGAACTTGGTTTGATGCGTCGTTACCATAACTGGAGGTCATCTCCGGTTGGTTGAGTTCAATCACAATTCGTCCCAGTAGCGGGGGCTCCTGGGGTACAAAGCTTCCGACGTATGGTGCGACTGGCGGCGAAGCTGTCATTCCATAGGCGAGATCCGTCACGGATCTTTGAAGATCACCTATCATCCCCATTAGTTCAAATGTAGTGGGCTCGCGAGCCTGATATAGCTGGGGAGCCCAAACCGGTGCGCGGCCGGCGATCTGGGCGGATGCGGCATGTCAACGGTGGTTTCATGTAAGGTGATTTCTTGATCCAACGCGGCCGTCATGACCACGATTTCTTCTGAATTCTGCGTCATGCTAAGTCTGCCCGCAGTGAGGGGAGAACTAACTGTTCTGGATTGGCTCTCTGAATCTCTAAACTGAAACAGAAAACAAGCAGCATTTCAGCCCCAGACAGATCAAGCACGGATGTAGCCGAATAACTGTACTTCTACTACTGATCACTGTTTCCCAGAATCACTATTCAAACTGAACTGATATCCGCAGACACAACTGATTCTCAACAACACTGATACTGATGCCCTCGGCCGGGATACCCAAACTTGTAAACTGATATATGCGTTCCCTGCAGAGATACACTCTAAAAGCACATAGCAAGGTAAATGAGAGCCAATACACCCCTATGTTGGGGTAGGGTTTCCCTGTCCTATTTTGTCAGGAGCTAGGGTTTTACTACGCACGCAGCGGTTTCAAACAACCTATATCGGGTAAAGCAACCTGTCCTAGTTGGAATGGTCACTATGGATTCCGAATATGCACTAGGTCGAATGGTCAAAAGAGGGTGCCCCGGTAAAAACCGGGGTTTGTGTTCCCATACTGGCAGAGCCCGCAACCGGTCAGCCTTATGGACATGCCTTGACAAGACAAGCCTCCGGCAAACCGCTCAGGAATAGCAGATGGCCAACACGGTGTCCTAGGCGCACCAATGCACATGCAATGCAAAGAAACACATAAGTGTAGTCAAAACAGGATATCACGAGTTCGAGTCAAGCTCTCTAAATCCCCCAGCAGAGTCGCCAGAAACTGTAGACGCGCCCGTGGGCTTCACTCTACAGTTCGGACTCCCTTTTGTGTCGCGGTTCTAAATCTGAACCAAAGAGTCCAACTCTGGCAAATCGTTTTGAAGAAAAACAGATTTTTGAAAAAGTAGTGCCAAACATGGACTGCTTTGCCAGATTACAGAGTCGCCACCTAAATATTTTTAAAATGGGAAATTTAGGAAACCCTGACTCGGTGCCGAAGGCCACGTGTCCGTCATCACCAAAGTGATCTTGGCTCGGGAGCTTGGGTACGATCGGGGAAGGTCAGCTATGAGCACCCCCTTTCGCCCGGTCCGAAGACCGGCCTCTACTAACCGTGATATCCAATTTTGAAAACTTTATGCGTTCTTATTCCGATTATTTAACCTAGAATTACTATGTGATGCGCACAACACAAAAGTATAGACTAGATTGCCTAACTTGGAAATAAACATTGCATATCCGTTTTGTCTCGAAAAACGTGTTGGTTTTTGCTACTCGCAAGTAGGCTAAAATACGGATTTCAATGAGTTGTTCCAACTCACGCAATCCAACCTCCACCCACAGGCATTCAAACAGTTTATAACACATAAGCATTTAGCCGCATGGTAAGCATACTGTCATGTTAGCATTCACACGCATGCGAAGTGCTAAAGCATAAAAACTTACATCGTATTCCGTGCCAAAAACAAATAACCCGGTTAGCAAACATGCATGACCTAGTTCATGTTAAGTGGCTAATGCATCGCATGCGGAATGTAATCTAGACAGGCTCGGCTATCCTAAGCATGGCACATGAAATGCAACAACTATCACGTATTCAATTTGGAATTGAAAGTACGATGCAGTTTGTATGATGTACCGAGCCCGGTGCATGTAAACAAATGCATGGATGCACACATGCATTGCATAAGGTATGTTAAAATAGACGTGCCCTAATCTACCATCGTAAGCAGGTAAATAAAAGGGATAGAAAGAAATGGGGATTGGAAGACATACACCCACTCACACACACTTATTACAATTTTGCCCTCGCTCGGAGGGACCAAAATAATAATACAAATAATTAACTACGCAAGCTAATTAATTATTACAAATTCACTAAATTAATTAGACAAATAATTAATCTAATTAAAACAGTAAATGCCTCGGGAGGAGGGCCCAAATGCAGCGCGCGCTCGGAATTGGCTCGGAATCGCACTGTCATGCAAGTGTGCCTCTGTTTTCCCTGCTACCCTCCTCTGAAAATTGCCAAAGTCCCAAGAGTGCCTCTCAGGGCACTGGGGAGTACCACCGGCTGAGGTACAACACCACCGGCTGAAGGATGTGGCCACCGGCACTGAGTGAAGCTATCGGCTGCCAATTCACTGCCGGTCGGCACTAAAAAGTGCCGGTCGGCACAAAATGCCTGCAAAACCTGCAACTCACAGCAGCAGAGGGCAACAAAATGCATGGCAATGTGATTCAAAGCATATTGCACCAAACACAATCCTTATCATATTTTGGACTCAAAGGGGGATGTGCCTCGGTCCTTGGACCACCAATCGCGCATTTCCATGCGTGATGGCCCTAAGAGCCAAGGATGCAACTTTGATCTCAAATGTGTGCAATCAAACAAGCAAACAAGGGTGTTCAACCTCCATCATACTTCACTTCAAGAGGCCAAACATGCACAATGGAAATGCAAACCTAAGCATGTCAACTAAGCATGCAACGTGGACTATGCAACACACTTATGTAAAAGGTTCAAACAAGCATGCAAGGTGAGCATGCAAACCAATGAAATGATGGACTTAGACATGAATTAGGCAACTCAAAAAGGCCTAAAATCAGTAGCCAAAATGC
This sequence comes from Camellia japonica, assembly GCA_030407325.1. NCBI lineage: Eukaryota > Viridiplantae > Streptophyta > Magnoliopsida > Ericales > Theaceae > Camellia > Camellia japonica. The sequence goes on from JAPPVO010002336.1 coordinate 6,305, forward strand.
CAAGTTATGAGGCCCAAACAAACATGCACACATGCACAAATCAAGGCACCAATACTTAGGCATAAACAAGACGACATTCAAGCACACTTGAAATGAGTCAAACATGGACTATTAGCATGCATTGAAAGCTCTGAAATTCATGCCAAACATAGTGCTAAACCAAGCATTAAAGTAGGCTAAGCAAGCAATGAATGGCCCAAGGTTCCAAGGCAAGCCAATGAGGCATTGAACTACACTTATGCAAAGCAATTATGGCATGCACTTATCAACTCAAAACAGATTTTTAGCATGTCAAAATAGGCCCAAAGGACCACTTAGATGGCATCTAAGAAGCTTGAAATCAAAGGCATGCAACATGACCAACACATGGAGCATTTAACACTAGCTTAAGAAGTCACAAAGAGGCATGCAATGTAAACATACAAGCACTTCTAGGGGACTGAAATAGCACAAGAAATGGTTCCAAACCATCAAAATCATGCAAACAAAGCATGCTACACACTCATGCTCTTAAGGCCAACAAGCCAAATACAAGGGAGCCATACTAAACATGCTAAGATTGACCAAGATACTTATGGACAGAGCTAAAACATGGTAATATGAGCACAAAATCTTCACAAACACAAGTCTAAAACATGCTAGAAATGGAGGCACGCTACCTAGACATGTTAAGGCATAAGGAGGCATTACAAGGCAACTATACTAAGCATGCATAGGAGGCCAAAACCAACTTGGAGGCATGTTATATCATGGCAATATAAGCATGGAAAACAACCAAGGCATGCTCAACACACACTCAAACATGGTGCTTCTTTGGAAGCCAAAACTTGCCCTTTCCAAGGACATCAAGGAGAGGGGGTGGCCCTCCCCTTTCTAGGACTTTAAGGCACCATCTCCACCATTGAAATCCCTCAAGATTTCAGTGGTGGAGAGGTCCAAGCACACAAGTCCCGGATCTCTCCAAAATAGCACAAAAATGAGCCCTTTTCAAGGCCTAAAGGGGGTCAAACTTCCCCAAACCACAAACACCCTTAATATACAATGAAGAGGCTTAAAAACAGAACTTTTTTATGCCAAACACTAAGCTCAAAAACTGTTTTAAACAGGTAAAAATGGAGTGCAAAAATGGGGTAAATAAAGTAAGTTTCTTACCCTTGAAGCTTTTCTTCACAAAGGTTGGAGTAGTTGGTTCCTTGAGCTCCAAACCAGTCAAGAACACTAAAAAACAGCCCTTAGAACCTCAGTTGCAAGGAGAAGGTGAGACACTAGGTGTTTGTGTGCAATAGTAAGGCACAAAACACCTAGACACACAAGAGAAGAATAGAGATAGAAGGTGTATGCAACTCAAACCCTAGAAAAACCAGAGCTTCTCTCTCTCTTTTCCCCTCTAGCTCTCTAAATTTTGCTAACCTTGAGCCAAGAGAAGAGCCTTCTCCTTATAGGCAACAAAGACTTACAAACTAAGTCATCCAAGGGCTCATCCCTCCATACACGTGTATGGAGGGGAAACAAGAGCTAAACAGCTGTCTGAAAATATCTCAGAAAGCAGCTGTAAAGTAGCCGGCTGGGCAAAATGGTCATTTTGCCAAAAAGAGTGCCGACCGGCACAAAATAGTGCCGACCGGCACAATATAGTGCCGGTGTCCACACCAGCCAGCCGGTGGCCTCTAGCCACAGCCGGTGGTATGTGGGGATGCCTCACAAAGCATTCCCTGCCCTCCCAAGGCAAAACACAAGTGTTTGGTGCAAAACCAGACACAAAACGATCGAGTTCGGAGGTCCTGAGGCAAGGCGCGCGAGCCGAGAACTCCGGGAACTCCAAACGAACACAAACATGGATGATCACCGAGTGTTCCACGGTGACGTCCAAGTCTTGAGGACGGTCAAAAATGGGGTGTCTACAATTGGTTGGGTTGGACTCTTTGGAGTAGGCTAGACTGGAATTGGACTATTGTGGAGGTCAAGTTTTGGGTTTGAGATGATTGGGACTCAAGTACATCCATCATACACAAGTCCGTACTTTCTGAAATGAACACCTCGAGCTTGGGTAAATGGGCTGGGGTGATGTATATGCTGGGGTTGAAGGTAGGTGGTAGTGTATAGATGAAGTTAAGGTACGGAGGAGGTACTTGGTCATGGATAGGAAGTGGTTGGTGGTAACATTGGATTCTTGAGGTGAAGCTATCATATGGTTTTCGATGAGATTCTGAACCTCATGACGAAGATGGTAGCAATGATCGGTGTCATGACCGCGCTGCTGATGGTACGCACAGTATTTGGTGGGGTTATGTCTAACAGGGAGTGAGTCAAAAGAGGTTGGGGGTCAAAAGGCTTGAGATACCCTTTTTCCACTAGGACCTCTAGTGCGCGGGTTAGGCTCATATGGAAGGGGGTGAAAAATCTGCCTTAAGCTTGAATCGGTCTAGCTATTGGTGGGCTGGTATTGGTATTAGGGAAGGGGTCAGTTCTTTTCGTATTGATGGTGACGGTATTGATTTCAGTGGGTTTGTGAATAGTGCTACTGCTAGCATTGGTACTCTTGGAAAACACACTCCTTGTTAGTTTGCTCATTCTAGGAATAATCCCTTTGTTAAATGCGCTCCCAATCTGAACTCCCAAATTATGCAAAGCAACGAAGGTAGATAGCAATGCAACTATGATCCTCTGTCACATGTCTGGTTCAAGGTTCTGAACTACCAATCGAACCTGTTCCTTTTCTGAAGGCATGTTTGTCATTCGGGGCTGTCTTTGCCCTCCATCTAACAACAAAGTCGATAAAGAGTTCCTTAGGGATTTCAGAGGTTGCCTCCAGTTCACTGATCGTTACCTCCATCTGAGTATTTTAGGAATTCTGATTAACAAACCCCTCAGATAGTTCTTCCCAGTTTTGCTTAGTTGAGTCTTCCATTTTGGCATACCACGTGGCTGCCACTTCTGATAAGGTCCTTCCAAATAATGACAATTTCTAAGCCCGCGTCAAGCCCATTGGTTTCAAGACATCCGAGAAGAGACAGATGTGGACGATAAGATCTCCGCTTTCATCAAATCTGTCATTGTGTGGCATTTTAAACTTCTCTTAGCAATCTTACAGAAGCCTCAGTATAACCGTCTTCAATATCTAGGATGTAATTGAAGCCTTAAGATTTCTTAAGCATCTTCTCCAGCTCGGCTACTTTTATCATGGCAGGATCGATGTCATCAATGTCATTGTGTGGCAATTTTACTACAACAATCTTCCATTACTAGTGAAAAAAATAAAATAAAACCAGGCAGTTAACCATCAAACTAGACACCAAACTACGGCACCACCACCGACCATCTCACCACTTTCTACAGCGGCCGCCAAAGTAGACCCAATTTTTTTGAAAAACCAAGAAGGAAATCAAAGATTCATTAACCCCCTCAAACCAAATCAAAGATCACTAAGTAGCCCTACAAATTACACGAAAGTAGTACTTGGAGGCTAGAGGTTGAAATTTTTTGGCAACAGTGGTAGTGAATCTGTGTGTAAAGTTGAGAACTTGATTCGTTAATGGTGTGGTGATGATGATGATGATGATTAACGAAAAAAGCAGAGAGATAGATCGGTTGCTTGAGAGAGAGAGAGAGAGAGAGAAGAGAGAGAGAGAGAGAGAGAGAGACTTGCAAAGAAGCCCCAGATAGCTGCTGGAAGATTAGAAACGAAAAAGAAAAGTAGATCTGGGGAAAAAAAAATTATATATATATATATATCATAGGCAAACCAGTCCGGTTCAATTAACCCCGTGAACTGGTTCACCAGTTCACTGGTTAAACCATCAATTTCACCGGTTCTCTTTAAAGATATCCTTTTTTTTAGTTTGAACGGTTTAAGAGGGTCTACCGGACCGAAATCTCATCCGGTCACCGGTTCAACCGGTTGAACTGGCCGGTCCGATCCGAATTTCAAATGTGTACCGTAAATTTTTAAGTGATTTTTGTTGATAACTCCAACAATGTTCTTATCTAAACATAGACCAACACTATTTAGGGATGAAGTTGACAAAAGTTAACACCTGTGACCTCACCCTCTTTGAGGATGCGAAAGACCTCAGATCCAATCAAGGACTAGTCATGAACTAAAACCATGTCTTTCAATTTTCTCTTCTTTCTTTTTGGTGGTGGTCTGATTGTAAGTATCTGTTGTTTGATTTGAATTTGTAGGTTTGAGATTAGAGGCGTGATTGAGTATGCGAAAGAGAAATCATAGGGCTACCAAACTTGGAGAGAGGAAAAAAAAAAAAAAGGGCACTTACTAGTAAATTCCACATACAAATTTCAAAATTCATTTTAAATACTTGCACCAATTAGTCTTACATAATTTTAATTATTACCAAAAAATTCTTTTTTCTTTTAAATTTACACACACTGCTACATCACACTACCGCCGAACTTCTGTCAGATAGTTACAGGAGACTCACCGAAATTCTAAACATCACCAGGAAGTTGCTGGAGTATTGCCCGAAATTCATCGAAGTATCACCGAAGTATTCTGAATATCACTAAAAGTCATCGGAATGTCCAGAATGTTCGCTCGATGTCAAGAATATCATTGAAAACACACCAGAATAAATAGAGAAATTATAGCAAAAAAAACTTAGCAAAATGTGTTAAATATTAGCAACTGAAAGGAGAAAAAATATAACATCAATAAATAGCAACAATGGGGAAAAAAAACATATGTTATTTTTCAATTTTTGTAGGGTTTAACCAAATAATCTCCAATATTGATCAAATTGAAAAGCAAGCTTTGAAACTATAAAATTGTTACAGTTTCAAAGCATGATTCTGTTAAACATTTATCCTTATTAATCAAATTGAAATGTATGTTATGAAACTACAAAATTTTACAGTAAAAACATGTTATGAAATTGTAAAATTTTACAGTTTTAAAACATGATTCAGTTTAGCACCAAAAAAAAAAAAATTAAAACTAGGAAATTTTACTATTTTCAATGCATGTAACTAAAACTTGAAAACAATTTGTTTACAATGTAAAAATTTTCTCCATTAAAACAGAAAAAAAGAAGTGTGTAGTAGGGAAAAAGTAGAAAAACTGAGAAATCGAAAGAGATAGACATATATAGAGAGGATTGTATTCCGATAACTATTTTTGGTTTAGATCTAACTGGATTTGATGTAGATCTATATTAAATTTGAGTAGATCTACACATCTTCTTCTCCATGAACTCATTCCCTTCACTATTGGTGAGGGCAAAGTAAGAAGTCGATAGTCGATGGTTGCCCGTGAAGTCCAATCAATGGTTAATCGGTGGTAAATGTATATTAGAAAGAGAAAGAGAAGAAGGAAGGCATGGTCGTTGATCACTGGCTATTAGAAAGAGAGATAAAGAGAAGAAAGAAGGTGTAGGACCTTTAGGTCTACCCAAACCACGTTTGTTTGGTGGATTAGGTTGGATGGGATTGTTAGCGAAACGATTGTTAGTGATGACATTGTTAATGTGGGGATTGTTAGTGAGAAGATTAAGCAAAAGTGTATTTGTTTTGATGATAGTGGGGGAGATGATTAGTGATGGGATTGTTAAATTATTTTATATAAACTAAATAAATAAATTATTTCTATATTAAAAAAAATTAAAACAAATATTAAAACAAACAGGTACACTTGGTAAAAAAATAAAATTTAAAAAAATAAAACTTTTATATAAAATAGACTCAATCTGCTCACTATTTTACTAATCCCACCCAAAATCCAACCAAGCTAATCCCCCTATGTGAAGGTATTCATAGTCCCATGGGACTACTAGTCCCCTTCTATTTGTGTCAGCCACACATGGGCTATGTAGGACCCACAAGATTGGTAGTCCAATCCCCCCACCTATGGAGTCAAACAAACATGACCAAAAGGTTTTGGGATTAAAAAGAGTACACCTCTTTTCAAAGAGGACTTGCGATTAATTTGCCCAAAAAATTTTTTGAGCAAAATGAAGAGGTGTTACTTATCAAAGTTCTAGCTGAGGAAAATAAGATGTGGAGTTAATATTTTTAGAAGAAAACTGCTATGAACCCCACCTTAACTATCCTAAATTCATTCTGAAAGAGATTGTATGGTTGAGATTAAATTTTTGTGATGTAGCGTCCACTTGTAGAATAAATCTAAACCACAAGATGATGATTCTGGGTAATTTCTAGATAGTTAAGTCTGAATTTATATTACTGGATAACACTAAGTCGTTTGGTATGACGGAATGAGCTAGAATGGAATACCTATTCTAACTTTGCATTCATTTTCCCTTGTTTGGTATGCCTTATCTAACTGGAATGACTATTCCAACAAAATATGGGAATGCCTATTCCTTCCCCTAATCTAATGAATGACCATTCCATTCCATCATGGAATTACTATAAAATTTTATTTATTTATTTGTTATTTAGCTACCACCACCATTTTGTCCTCCTACCACCCGACAGCCACCGCCACTGTCACCTTATTGTCACCACTACCACCACCACCACCGCCACTACCATCTTATTGTCACCACTACTACCACCACCACCACCACAACCACCACCATGGTCATGCCACAACCACCACCATTATGCTCACCGCCACAACCACCACACCATCGTGCTACCGGTGTCACCAATATTACCACCACCACTACCGCCACAATCACTACCACCATATCTATAACCATAAAACCACTACTATCACCATCATGAGAACCACTACCCTACTACCATCGCTCGTACTACTACCATTACTTCTACCTCCACAACCACTAGCTTACCACTACTACTTCTACCTTCATAAACGTCACACCACCACCATCACCATCACCATCACGAGAACCATCACTTTACTACCATTAGTCGCCGCCACCACTAACATTGCAATCATAACACCACCTTACCACCACCATTAAGGCCACAACAACCTTTTTACCACCATGCAACTATCATTTCTATCACCACCATCGGTGCCGCTGCCACCACCACTATGACTCACACCATCACTTTCATAACTATTAACATTATCATGATCTATATAAAATTTTAATTTATTTGTTACTAACTTATTAAAAAAATAAATAAAATAATAATAAAATTTCAATTCCATGAGCTTAATAGACATAACCAAATATGAGAATGAGACTTATCATTTGATTCTTATGTCATTCCTTGTTGACAACCAAACAATGGAATGAGAATAGACATTCCATTCTATTCAACCTTATATTCCATTCTTACTCTCATTCTATTCTCATTCTATTTTATTCTATCGTACCAAACATGCTCTGAAAGTTTTTTTGTTATTTCTAAAATCTCAAGATAGGTTTTTACAATTTTTTTTTTTTAATTTTTAGGTGGGTCACTGTATATTATCGTAAATAAAATCATTTATTTGTTTTTTACTCATTTTATTTTACAATGCAGCTGCACTCACGTCTCTGCAACTTTCTTATTCCCTTTTTTATTGGTATAAAGCCAGACCATTTTTGTTTCTGATCTGAAGAAAGCTAGACCCTTGACCACGCGAAACATGTGTTAAGTAATATCCATCTATCTATTTATATATTATATAAGGAAAAGAGTATTTTTAGTGAGTAGTCTTGTACGAGTTTTAATATCTCATATTGATTTTCTTGATTTTCTTAATTTTAAATAACTAAGAAAATCTCAATTGGCTAACTTTTATTTGATAATTCCACATCAAAAAAAGAAGGGAAAAAATGAGTTGTTTTACTCATAAAAAGAAAATCTTATACTCCCATCCCATTTAGTGAGAAGCCTTGTGAGAGTTTCAATATCTCATTCTAATTTTCTTGATTTTCTTAATTTTAAACAATTAAGAAAATCTCTATTGGCTAGCTTTTATTTGATAATCCTACATCGGAAAAATAATGAAAAAAATAAGTTATTTTACTTATATAAAGTGAATTTTATAATCTCATCTCATCTCATTTAATATTGTAGTGTTGTGCATGTTTCAATTCAATATAGTTTAAATTTTTTAAAATTTAATTAATTAAGCATGACCTAGCCGATTAGGCTAAATCATTTTTGATTTGATTGATTTGTTGGTTTAATCGCGATTTTAACGGTTTTATCAAAATATATTGATTAGATTTGTTTAATTCGAAATAAACTAATGATTGATCTAATTAAAGATTGAAAGACTGAGATTACTTGATTAGAATAAACTTTCAGTCCAAATAATTGTTAACTTTTATTTTATAATCTCAAATCGGAAAAAGAAAGAAAAAAGTGAATCGTTTCACTTATATAAAATGAATCTTAATAGTGTAGTATTGTATATACTTCAATTCAAGACAGTTTAAATTTTAAAATTAGAATAACATTTAAAAGTTTTAATTAATTATTTTTTGTATAAGTTGGTTGGTCATTTGACCTAACCGATTAGGTTGAACCATTTCGGGTTTGACCGATTCACCGGTTTAATCGCAATTTCTCATAATGATTTTAGTAATTTTAAAAAAGTAAAAAATTTCATTGGCTAACATGCCATTTAATCATATAAAAATAAAATTCTAATTAGTTTACGATTTATTTTATAATCCCACATCGGGAGAAAAAGAAAAAACAATTTTTTTTTCACTATCTATCTATATATTATATATGGAAAATGGGGTTTTTTGGGAGAAACCTTCTAGGAGCTCCAAACCCTTATTCTAAAATTATTGAATTTTCATAAATTTAAACAATTAAGAAAATTCCTGTTGGCTAGCTTTCATTTACCTTTTATTTTACAATCCCACATTGAAAAAAGAAAGAAAAAGTGAACTGTTTCACTTATATAAAGTGAATCTTATGCTCCTATTTATATAAGTAAAAGGAGACTTTTAGTGAGAAGCCCTATGATCAATATCTCATAATCATTTTTTTGATTTTTTTTTTTAAATTTTAAACAAGTAAGAAAATCCCCATTAGCTAACTTTCATTTTACAATCCCACATAGTTTTGATTTAAAAAATAATTTTGTATGAGATTTTGTAACTCTCATAATATTTAACTTTAAAATAATTACAATCTCACATCGAGAAAAAAAGAAAAAAGTGTATTGTTTCACTTATATAAAGTGTTACAATCCCACATCGGGAAAAAAAAATAAAAATAAAAAAGTGAGTTGTTTCACTTATATAAATTGAATCTTATAAATGGAGTTTTAAGGGATAAGCCTTTTAGAAGTTCCAAACCCTCATTCTAAAATTATTAAATTTTCTTAATTTTGAACAATTAAGAAAATTCACATTCGCTAGCTTCCATTTACCTTTTATTTTACAATCCCAAATTGGGGGAAAAAAGAGAAAAGAGAAAAAAGTGAATTGTTTCATTTACATTAAGTGAATCTTATACTCCAATTTATATAAATATTGAAATTTCTTAATTTAAAACAATTAAGAAAATCCACATTGGTTAGTTTCCATTTAATTTTTATTTCACAATTCCACATAGGGGAAATAAGGAAAAATTGAATTGTTTCGCTTATATAAAGCGAATCTAATGCTTCCATTTACATAAGTAAAAGAACATTTTTAGTGAGAAGTCCTATAATCAATACTAATTTTTATTTTTATTTTGATTTTCTTAATTTTAACAATTAAGAAAATCTCCATTGGTTAGTTTCTATCAACATATTAATATCAACGCCGCATCATCTAGCAACGACAACTTATTCGGCTTTAACATCTCGGCTTCGGCATTGCTTATCAACTCAATTATACAATACTCAGCAGAACATCATACCGTATTGCTTATCCTCTGTGATTCGGTATATCACTCGGCCTATTATCAACTGCATATTAACATTATTCTGCATATCTTGGCTTCGGCAACTTACCTGGCAGCTAACACTACTCGGCCGCAAGACTACTCGGCCGCCCCTACCTCATGCACAACATCGGACAATCCCGCCCCGTTATCTACGATATTCGGCTAACAACATTTGTCAACTTTATACGGCAACATTTTCGACTAAACAATAGTCAACTTATTCGGCAACAGAGTTCATCGGCATTATGGACACTACATGCATATGATCAACTCAGCTTCGGCATCTTATTTGGCACATTCTTTGACTACAGCTTGCAATATTCTTCTACATCAAATATTCAGCAACGTTGTAACTTATTCGGCACTAAATATCTCAGCATAGAATTAGCATCTCGGCTTGCCAAAATCCACATCTGAACATACCACAGGATTCGTATCGGCTCAAAGATTCCAAACCCACCAACCCGAGGAGCCAAGAAGCAACCCAAGTCCACCGAAAGTTGTGAAACGGATCACACATGCCGAAAACTGAAATTTTAAAAGCTACCAAACTCAAGTTTTGACCATACCAATGTGAAGTACTCATTAAGACGAGTCCAACGCAACAAACCGCGTCGAAATCAGAGCTAAAATGACACCGTACAGGCCAATCAAAGTTTGCCCAAAATTGACGAATTTTCTAAGGACGACGAACCAGCCATGCAAGAGAAGTTATCCGGTGCTTTGCGGTGCACAATTCTCAACCGATCTGAGCCATCAACTCTATTTCGGCTACAACTACGCCATTAGGAGTCCGATTACAACGATCCAATAGTCCTTTCCAGCTATTTGATGTAGTCCAGGTCCATCCATATGGTTAGAATTTGCAAATTCAACCCACAAAAAAAATAAAATAAAATAAATAAATAATACTAATAAAAATGAAAATAAAAAAAAATTAAAAAAATGCAGAATTTATTCAAAGAATTGTGCGCAATGGCTTCCTTCACATATCACCAAGCACCCTACTTTGTCTCGGCTTCATTCCGCTATCGCCACGGCACCGAACGAGGGCACGAAATCCGTTTCAAATTTTTATCGGCCTACTCGGCAATTTTGGCCCAAATCAATTTTATTCCTTTCGAATAACCAATGTCATCCAAAAGCAATGGGACAAGTATACGTTGGACAAGACACTCAAGTTCAATAAATCAACAACCGTCGCCATCCCAGTTTAGCAAATCCAACTCCGAAGGGATGCCGACACACCGCGAAGCTAAGAAAAATCACCGACCAAAAGATCGGCACGATCACCGACCCAAGTGTTGCTGACCAACTTCTTGGAAAAATCACATCCCAGTTTAGGAAATCCAACTCCGAAGGGATGCCGACACATCGCGAAGCTAAGAAAAATCACTGACCAAAAGATCGACACGATCACCGACCCAAGTGTTACTGACCAACTTCTCAGAAAAATCACATTATATATGAAACCGACACCGATGTTTTGGCACTAGTTACTCGGCAGTGCATCACCTTTACTCGGCAAGATTATTTGACACCATTTGTCAACTTTATGCAGCAACATTGGCCACAGTATTCGGCAACTTTATACGCCTAACAACATTATTCGGCAAAACAATTAACCGCGACATTGCTCAACTCTGCAATTCGTTTTTTCACTCTACTATACATGCATACTCGGCCAACTTGGTCCAAACATTGCAACGACATTTACTTGAGTTACAAACTCCCGCTCCTTTTCACACAGCTTAAAGCAAGCGCCAGTTTTGGGGCAATACATTACACACTTGGCAGTCTGCAATTCGCATATTTTTGCACGCCGTCATTTTACCAAAGCCGAATCTACACCGCCACATAGGGCAATGGGGCAAGTCCAATCTGTATTCCTTCCGACTAACGCCTATCATTCGAAAGCAATGGGGCAAGTCTACATTGGACTAAACACAAGTCGAGCAATGCTAATTGGCCTAAAATTTACTCAGTAATTAAATAGTTGGCCTAATATCTATTTGGCCATTCCTTACAAGTAGAGCAATATTCTTTGTGATTAACATGTCTACCTCATTCGGTACTGGCCATCACTGACAGAGGATGTGTTATTCAAAGTCCTTGCCATATTGGCACTTGGTCACCACTTAAAATTAGTAAAGTCTCTGAGTACAGGGTAATCTTCGCACTCGGCACGGAGCGCCATCAGCAAAGGCCTATACCTATGCCCAGAGGTTAGAATACCGCGGCCTACACCTATGCCTGGGGGTTAGAATATCGCAGCCTACACCTACGCCCAGAGGTTAGAATACCACAGCCTACACCCTCACCCAGGGGTTATAATACTGCAGGTCTACATTCTCACCCGGGGGTAATAATACCGTGGTCCATCTTTTGGCTGATATATCTACCTTATTTAATCTATCTTATTTGGTTTAGGCAATCATTTTCGTGCTCGGCATATAGAAATATTTCTAGCTCGGCACGAAAGTCCATATTTGGAAGCAAACTTTGCACTCGGCAATATATATAGCGATCCCAATTTTCTCTCCATTGATTAGTGTAATCCAGACTTGGCTCCGTGGATGATGGTTGTTGTATATATCTTGTTTCAGTCCTTCAATACTTTTGTATTTGAGTTATAGGATGTGTTCGGCAGGTTTGCTACAGGTTGGGTGTGTTTGGGAGCAAATGGTTGCTGCCCAGAATTTTGGTCCTTCACTCGAGCGAGCCTTTGGTCGCTCGAGCAAGCTCTGTGTTTTAGATCCTTCGCTCGAGCCAGGGTTCCTTTGCTCGAGCGGGAGTTGAGTTTTGTGTCTGGTGGCTCGAGCGAGAAGTCCTTCGCTCGAGCGTGCATCTGCGTCTCATTTTGACCTGAGAGTTGCTATTCTTGGCTCAAGCGAGCTTTCCTTCGCTCGAGCGAGCAAGGTGTATGTTTTGGGTTTCCTCGCTCGAGCGAGCTTCTCTTCGCTCGAGCTTGCTTCTGGGTTGCAGACCTGAAGGTTTGAATTGTTGGCTCGAGCGAGCTTTTCTTCGCTCGAGTGAGGCTTCCTTGTGTCTGGTCGCTCGAGCGAAGCGACCACTTCTTCGCTCGAGTGAGCCTGTGTTATATCAGTAGACAGCAACGGGATTACACTTCATTTTTCATCCTCTTCTTTTTACACAAACCTTAGATCCGTCCTCTCTCTCTCTCTATACACTTTCTCTCTAGGGATTGATCTACTTCTAGTGAGTTTCTACCCTAGGTTCTTTGTAAAAAAGATAGAGGGTGGCTTGGGCTTCGTTTTAATCTGAAAAATCTTGGATTTGGAGCACTTTGGGTTTTAGTCATCTTCTCCATTTGAGCTCTCCATTTCGAGGTAGAGATACCCTACTCCATCTTATGAGTTTTGTCATAAATTTTGGGCATTTTGATATGTTGGTGTTGTTGGGTAATTTTGGTAAAAGTTAGGGTTTGATTTGGGATTATAAATTGGGGGTTTTCAAATATTAAACTCCATGTGTATGTGAGAGTACGAAAATGGAACTATTGTTGTTGAAATGATGAAAATGAGCCTGAGGGCCAACATTTAGGAAATAAGGTAAAAATCCTAATTGTTGTAATAAATTAATTTGTATAATTAATTTGGGGAAATGTGAAATTGAGTTGAAATCCGTGAAATTGAGAAATTATGGGATTGAATGGTGTAGTTGGAATAATTTATCACACGCCTATGAAAATGTTGAGATTATACCTGTTGATGCATTTATTATCTGTTTAAAAATAACTGCTTTGGGCTATCGGTGGAGGATAGTCGTGATTGTTGTAGATACTGCATGTTGATTAGGAAAAACTTAAACTAATCGAATATGTTATGTCAGCGAATATGACGGTTGGAATAATACAGCAAATATGTGTATTGATTGATAATTGCATATGACAAGTGTTTAATACATTGTATTTGCATATTGTTTGGGAGGAGATAGCGGATGTACTCCATGGTTTGAGAGGAGATAGGGGATGGACTCTCAAACTTGTTTCGGAGGAGATAGGGGATGGACTCCATTAATACAGCAAATATGTGTATTAAATTAAAGTATTGATATAGCAAATATGTGTATCATTTGTGAAGTATGGAAGTGTTTGATATGATAATGATGCATCGAATATGTGTATCTATTGTGAAATACGGTAATGTTGGTATATGAGCTATAGTCTCATTAAATTGTTTGCCCAGGTTTTGAGCCATATATATATGTGAAATGATTTGGATAAGTAAAGGAAAGTGGAATGTAACATGGACATAATTGTCATGGAATTGTATTGAGATATAACAGGTTTATAAGTGTTAACCATCTATCAAATGCTATTGTTTTAGTCATTGCTTATATTTGGTTTAGTATATCTCTATTGGGCTGTGGCTCACCCTATATGGGACATCATTTTCAGGTGCAGGTGACATGCCACCTCGAAGGACGTAGCTTGGGAGACTTAGTGGCTGAGAGAGCTTTTGTGATTACTTTTTTTTTTTTGGTATTACATGTATATCAAGCCAAGGGCTTATTTTGTGTAGAGTTAGTACTATCTTTTTTGTAACCAAGTGTTGACTTGGAAAGTTGTAAGCCCGTAGGACATTTACTTTCATTGTCAACATGTAATACTTTTGGATTAAATACTCTGATGAATGGAATTATGTTTATTTCTCTTATGTTTAAGGATGCCATGAATGTATGATTTATGGGTTTATTTTGAGGGCGTTACAATATACTACACCCTTGCCCTGGGTTATAATACCGCGGCCTACACCCTTACCCGGGGGTTATAATACCGTGGCCCATTGTTATAGAGATAGTATTACTCACTGGGCTTTAGCTCACCTCTCTCCTCTATATACATATATTTTTACATGTATTCATACATACCTGCATTCATCCAAGCATTCATTCATTTATGTTATTCGTTTATCAAATGTATTCTTTGTCAAAGGACCTAACATTTATTTGAACAGCATAACTCGGCAATAAAAACTCTCATTCCTTCTACCGAAGACAATGAAAGTTTTGGGGCAATTGTGGGAGCCAGAAAAATATAGGTACTAGCTTATTGGGCCTAACCCAAACAAAGCCTACAATGGGTCCAGCCCAAACAAATATCACATCCCTCATCTATATAAAGGAGGGGCATCCCAAGTGAAAGGTATGTCTCATCTCTCTCTATAGAACACACACCCCTTCAAATATATATACTATTTACTTATTGATTTAATGACTAACTTCATCATCGGAGTACTCCCGGCCGACAACCCCGGTTGGGTGGCACCGACTATGTTCATCATTGCAGATCTACAGGGGTGAAGCTCTTATCTTCGTCAGATCTCTACAACATCCATGTGATAGGATATTTCATGGTCTCACAGTTATTATTTATTATATAGTATTATAATATATATTTGAAAGTTGAATTTATGGTCTGTATCATACGATGAAGAAAATTATACATATTTTTATAGTGAATGAAAATGTGTATATATTTTGTAGTGAGCAAAATATTGTATTTTGTGGTGTACAAAAATATTATATTTTGTGATGTACAAAAATATTATATTTTTATGGTGAAAAAAACAAATTATATCATTTTATATTTTATGTTATTAAATTTTAAGATATTATTATAAATTTATTTGTATCAATTGATAATCAAATAATACAATAAGTGAAGCGTGTGACAACTAATGAGGGGCTACCCCACCCCCCTACTTTCACTCCTTCCCATTTCTTCTTCTTTGCCCAAGGTAGAGAAAACTCTTGACTTCCCTCATAAGTTTATTTATTTATTTTTTTTCCTTTCATTTCTTGTGGCAGAAAGGTGAGCTCTCTGCTTCGTCTCTTTTTCCGTTGTTGCTCAATCTTTGAGCTTTGAATAGGAGTCTTTAAAGTGAGATTTTACAAAAGTTTGTAAATGAAAGTCGGAGAGCTCGTCGTAATCTTCGCAATGGTAGTCTCGGATTCATGATCGGGTAAGATTTGTCTTCCAGATCTGTTATTCTTCAATATTTGAGGTATGGTTTTCTCCATATTATTGCTTTAAAATCCATGTTAGGGTTATTTTGGAAAAATATATCATGATAGGAGTCGAATCGTGTGTATATTGTTTATGATTATGATTGGTTATTTTATTTGTCAAAAACCATGTTAAAATGTTATTCAATGTTTGATTTTGAAATTTATTTGACAAAATCAGTTTATGTTCATGAACACAAGTAAGAACTATCAAGTTGGAATTGGAGAGTGATTTTGGGATTTAAAAACTCTAGAAGGTGTTATGTTCATGACATTTGATGAATATTAATATATAAATTTTCATCTTTGTTTATTTTATTTTATTTTTTGGGAAGGAAAATATTAGATTTGAGCTTTTGAACTTCAAACTTTAAAAAGTGTACTCTTGGGTATATTTTTAGATTTTTTATGTAAATATCATGTTGATTAGTTAATTTTAGAAAAGTTGTCAAATTGTTATTTATAGAGACTTGGGGAAAATTGGCTAGGCATGAAATGTGGGTGTATTTTGAGAGATGAGGCATGTGAAGTTATGTTTGGTGTTATTAATTTGGAAGATGGTGAATATAATGAACTTACAAATTTGATGAATTAAATCAGTTTGGTTAATATTTTAAATCCTTCATAATTAAAGTGGTGTTATTGGGTTTAATTGTCACGCCCCCAAAATAATACCATAGATATAATCCAAAGCATAAACAACAATCACATAAATCAGAGTGTGAGTAATCATCTCATTATATGAAGTTGATAATACAAGAGGGTTTATCATAAATAAATGCCCCTTCGGGCTTACATCTTTTCAAGACATTACTTGGTTACAACAGAAGAGAATCGTAAGCTCAATACATATAAAGCCCTTGGCTTGAATAAACATTTAAACATCTAAAAAGCAAAACAACAAATAGAGCCTTCAGCTCCTAAATTCTCCAAAACTACATCCTTGGAGGTGTCATGCCATCGGTACCTGAAAATGGTTTCCCACGTAGGGTGAGCCAAAGCCCAATAGAGATAATCTAACACATTATATGAAGTTTAACTAAGATATAAGTGTCAGAATAAACGTTCGATGTACGTTACCTACTTACATTCTTCCCATGACCATTCAACATAGATACTCACATCTTAATCCGTTTTCATTTATTCATTTCAAGTTAACTCAGTTCCATTCATTTATGGTCATACGTCAAGTACACATAACTTTCCAAATAACCCAAGTGAGATTTCAACTCAATGACGTTAAATTAGCATAACAATCATGCAAACACTTCAATCTTGCCATTTTACGGAATTTTCATCCGAGGGAATCGGCACCCATATATGCACATGATTTCAAGATTTGCCATTTTTTCGGAATTTTCATCCGAGGGAACCGACACCTATATATATATTTATAAGATTTCAGGACTTTCACCCTGGACACTCCGGCCAACTTAATTATCAATGGAGTCCATCCCCCTATCTCCTCCCAAACAATGATACATATACAATGTATTTAAATGCGATGTCATATACAATGACTAACCAAATCACATATTCAACAATTAAATCAAACTGTCATATTCAATGACATGATTCATATGATTAGTTCCAATTTACCTAATCCTCATGCAGTTTCTACAATAATCATGGCATCCTCCACCGATGGCCCAAAACAAATATTTCTAAACAAATAAACAAATCTATCAAACAGATAATTTGTCAAATTTCCCATAGGTGAGTGATTTATCAAATTTAACTACACCATTCGTTTACACATCCT
The DNA here is from genome assembly GCA_030407325.1 of Camellia japonica. Lineage (NCBI taxonomy): Eukaryota > Viridiplantae > Streptophyta > Magnoliopsida > Ericales > Theaceae > Camellia > Camellia japonica. The sequence goes on from JAPPVO010002336.1 coordinate 23,871, forward strand.
CCAAATTTCAAACTTCCCATAGCAATTCCATTATTTATTCAAAATAATAAATCAACCCAACCTAGGGCGAATTTCCCCCTATTCCAAAATAACAACCCACGTGTTTAAATTTCACCGTTTCAACACTAGAGAACATCATATACAAAGCCCCATAGTTGTTTTATAAACTAACATGGAAACCCTTTTTTTTTTTAATTTAGAACCCAAGCTCTAACTTTACACAAATCACTCCCAAATCCCTCCATATATTCAAAATGACAAATACCTAGGTTAAACAACATAACAAGGTGTAGAATATCCCTACCTCAAAGCTAGGAGAGCAAAGGAGATGATGAAGAGCTTCAAGAATGCCCCAAATTCAGTTTTGCTCGGATCAAAGGAAAGCCCGAGAGATGCTCAAACACTTTAACAAAGGGACTGGGGTTGAGAGATACTTAGATCTTGTCACGCCCCCAAAATAATATAATAAAGATAACTCATATGCGGAATAAATATGAGAAACAACATACTTTCATATATCAGAGTTCACTGTTTAACAACCAGTTAAATGCCATGTAGGCTTACATGTTTCCAAGTCATTGCTTGGTTACACAAATTGAGTCTCGCTCATTACATCTTAAGCCCTTGGCTTTACAAATAACAAACATACACACATAAGGCATAATTAAGAAGCTCTTGCTTCCCAAAACTCCATCCACGCTATTGCCTTGGAGGAAGCATCTCACCTGTACCTAAAAATGGTATTCCCATATAAGGTGAGCCAACAACCTAGTAGAAATAATCTAAGACAATTTATGAGGTTTAGCAAAGGTATAAATACTGCGTACATAAACAATACCGATCCTGAAACATCCACAAGACCTGCATATCCATATGCCACTAAGACCAACCTTATTCCATTTTCCTTTAATTTCATTTTCAGTTCATATATGCTACTCAATTCATGAGTTAAATTCGTTATCTTTCAACAATCAAAATGAGACTACAACTCAATGATTTTTCAATTATGCAAAACTCACATAAATACTTCAAACCTGCCATTTTACGGATATTTTGTCTGAAGGAATCGGCACCCATTTATATATAAAATTTCGAGTCTTTCACCCAGGATACTCCGGCCAATTTGCTTTAAATGGAGTCCATCCCCTTTCTCTTTCCAAACAAATATACATATGCAATGTATTTATAAATATAATCACATATGGAGTACATCCCATTTCTCCTCCCAATATTCATACATATACAATGTATCTATAACATGGTCATATTCAATGACACTAACAATGGATTAGCATTAAATCGCCTAATCCTCATGTAATTTCTATAACAATCATAGCTATCCTCCACTGATAGCCCATTGCAATTATTTCTAAAGGGATGTTGAATATCAAAATAAATAGTTTATTTAAAACTTCCATAGGTGAGATAATACATATCCAATATCACCATTTATAATCACAACCTTCCAATTTCGCGTTTTCAATGTTAATCCCAATTATTTATGCAAAATAATAATTTAATCAAAATTAGAGAAAAATCCCCCTTTCACCAAATATCAACCCAAACACCAAAATCAACTATTTTGGCACAACATGATCTATATTCAAGCCTCATACTCGTTTACCTCATATTCATCAAAACCCCTCTTTTCATTTCACACCCAAATCCTAGATTTGTCCAAACCACAACCAAATCTCATCATCTATACACAATAGCAAATAACTAAGCTAAAAACCATATTAGAGTGTAGAAAATCTCTACCTCAAGTTTGAAGAAAAAACGAGTTGAAACCGCAAAATCAATGATGCCTAAACTCGATCTCCACCGCACACAACGTAGCCCTCGCCTAGATAACCAACTTTGATGAAGGACTTGGATCTAAATCCCAATGGATTTGGAGAAATCAAAGATCTTGTGAGGTTTTTGGTAGGAAATGTAGAGAGAAAGGAAAGGACATGTTTTTAGAGAGAGAGAGAGAGATATATAGAAAAAGTGACATTCAATCAGCCCAAAGAGAGAAGAAAAGGAAAAATTCCGGATCTACCTAACTTCCCGCACCTCCAGCCGTACCTGCCTTTTTTGCAGTGTGCTTCAGCCCCATTCCCTGTTTTCCGCATGTGCGACCTCATTCCCCACTCGTGCGGCCCTCTCTCGCACTCTAGACTGCCCGAGCAGACAAGCAACTTCGAACGGGTTTTGCATTTTTGTTTTGAGGGGCGCTGCCCCCTGGACCCCCACGAGCTGACCGGGCAGCTCGACCCCCGCAATGGCGCTACCCTTGGACCCGCCAAGGAGTGTTGTCCCCTGGACCCCTACGAGCTGACCGGGCAGTTCGACCCCCGACCGGCCCAATCGAAGTGGCAAAATATGAAAGAAGGATCGAAACTGGGATTGCTACAACCTTCCCCCCTTAAAAGAATTTCGTCCCCGAAATTTCAAATCAAACTACCCAAACAAAAGGGTTTCTAGCGATCAAAGCCACGCTATTTCATTTACAATTTACAACATTAGTTCTCAACCAATTTTCACCATAACATCATGGTTTCCTTATTAATAACCACCTTCCAAATACTCATAAACATGACGTCTTCCAAAAAGTAATAATAATCCCCAACAACTTCATGCTTAAAATAACAACATGTATTTAACAATTTTAACACGTTTCTCTTAACCACATGGGGGTATTACAATGAAAAGTAACTTAAACCAAACAAATCTGGATATTTGGAGCAGACTTCCGCCTCTCGTTCCCACGTTGCTTCCTCAACCCCATGGTGTCTCCACAACACATTTACCAACGGTATGGTTTTGCCCGTAGCACTTGCTAACGGGTATCTAATATTTGAACTGGTCGTTCTTCGTAAGAGGCATCTTCATCTACCTCCAAGTCAACCCAATCAAGAACATGAGAAGGGTCGGGTTCATACTTCCTAAGCATAGATACATGAAATACGTTGTGAACTCCCGAAAATTGTGGCGGTAAAGCTAACCGGTATGCCACTTCCCCAATTCGCTCTAAGATCTCAAAAGGCCCAATGAACCTTGGAGATAAATTACCACTCTTACCAAATCTCATCAAACCCCACCTTGGTGAGATTTTTAGAAACACATGGTCACCATCTTCAAAGGATAAAGATCGTCTCTTCTTATCGGCATAACTCTTTTGTCGGCTTTGGGCCGTACCTAACCTCTTCCGAATGAGAACAACTTTCTCGGTTGTCTCTCTAACAATTTTCGGACCCAGTAATGGTGCATCACCCACTTTGGCTCAACAAACCGAGATCTACAAGGTCGGCCATATAAGGCCTCAAATGGTGCCATCCCAATACTAGCTTGGTAACTATTGTTGTAAGCAAGCTCAATCAATGGTAAGTGTCTTTCCTAAGGCCCCTAAAAATCAAGGACACAAGCTCTAAGCATGTCCTCCAAAATTTGAATGGTACGTTCCCATTGTCCATCGATTTGAGGATGACAAGCGGTGCTAAGTGTCAACTTAGTTCCCAACGCCTCTTGAAGGCTTTGCCATAACCAGGCAGTAAAATGAGGATCCCTATCCGACACAATAGTCACAGGGACTCCATGAAGTCGAACTATCTCTCTAATGTACAACTCTGCCAAGCGTTCAACCGAGTCGCTAGTGCACATCGGAATGAAATGGGTAGACTTAGTCAACCTATCAACAATCACCCAAACGGCATCATTGCCTCGTTGTGTTCTAGGAAGCCCAACTACAAAATCCATGGTATCACGCTTCCATTTCCACTCGGCTATTGGTAAAGGTTGTAACAAACTCGCTGGTCTTTGATGCTCGGCCTTCAATTGTTGACAAGTAAGGCACTTTGATACAAACACAACCACATTCTTTTTCATACCTCTCCACCAAAATTGGCGACTAAGATCATGATACATCTTTGTGCCTCCCGGATGCACCGCAAGGCGCGAATGATGAAACTCTCGGAGTACTTCCTCTCGGCAAGACTCCGGTACAAACAAACGGTCACAGTATCTCACACTTTGGCCGGGATACACAGTCAAACCACTTTCTACGTTCCCATTGGAAATCTTCTCTCGGAATGACTCCACCTCAAGGTCACCCTTTTGCGCTTCCAACACTCGGTTCACAAGTGTAGGTTGTGCAACTACTGAAAATAAAGTTGCAGACTTAACAGACTCGCCCAGATGTAAGTCAAACTCATTAAGAGTACCCAACATTTCCCATTCTCGGATGGCGATAAAAGCTACACTGCTAACTGGCTTTCTACTCAAAGCATCGGCCACAACATTGGCCTTCCCGGGATGATAATGCAACTCAAAATCATAATCCTCTATGAATTCCATTCACCTCCTCTGTCTCAAATTCAAGTCTTTCTGTGTAAACAGATATTTCAGACTCTTGTGATTAGAGAACACTTCAAATTTCTCACCATACATATAATGCCTCCAGATCTTCAAGGAAAATATCACTGCTGCTAACTCTAAGTCATGGGTGGGATAATTTCTCTCATGTGTTTTCAATTGTCGTGAGCCATAGGCTACTACTTTACCCTCTTGCATCAATACACAACCTAGACCTTCTCGTGAAGCATCGCAATAAACTGAATAAGCCAAACCCCTCTCCAATATAATCAATACTGGAGCAGTGGTGAGTCTAATCTTAAGCTCTTGGAATGACTTCTCACAAGTCTCACTCCACACGAATTTGATTTCTTTCCTCGTCAACTTAGTTAAAGGTGAAGCTAGTCTAGAGAAATCTTTCACAAACTGACGGTAATACCCGGCCAACCCTAAGAAATTACGAATCTCGAAAGCATTCTTAAGTTGTACCCAATCTTGCACTGCCTCTATCTTGAATGAATCTACAGTCACTCCTTCCCTTGATAATACATGCCCTAGGAATTTAACCTCTTCCAGCCAAAAGTCACATTTCCCAAACTTAGCATACAACTTATGGGCTCTAAGTAAGTCAAGTACTACTCGTAAATGTTCCTCATGCTCCTCCTCAGAAGGTGAATAAATCAAAATGTCGTCCATAAAGACAACCACAAAACGATCTAAGAATTCACGGAAGATCCGATTCATTAAATCCATAAACACAGCTGGAGCATTAGTTAACCCAAAAGGCATTACAAGAAACTCATAATGGCCATATCGCATACGGAATGCCGTCTTCGGGATATCCTCATCCCTTACTCTCAACTGATGATAACCTGATCTCAGGTCTATCTTAGAGAAACAACAAGACCCCTTCAACTGATCAAACAGATCATCTACATGAGGCATTGGGTACTTATTCTTAATAGTAACCCGATTCAACTTTCGATAATCAATACAAAGCCGTAATGCTCCATCTTTCTTTTTAACAAAGAGAGTCGACGCTCCCCAAGGTGAAGTATTAGGGCGAATAAAACCCTTATCTAACAATTCCTGGAGTTGAAACTTCAACTCACCCAATTCAGCAGGTGCAAATCTATATGGAGCCATAGAAACCGGTGTCGTGCCAGGCACTAAATCAATAGAGAACTCGATCTCTCGGTGAGACGGTAAACTGACAAGATCCTCGAGAAAAACATCCGAGTATTCGCAAACTAGCCTCGGCAATTTAACCCAAATTTCATCACACTCACTACTCAAAAAGCTAGCAAGGAGACAACTAAGTTCACTCCGCCCATGCAGATCATATACCGGTGATAAGACTCTATCCACCCGATCCCCCAAGAAATAAAAGCAATCGCCACTCAAGGTACATACAATAACTTTCTGATGGTAGCAATCTATAACAGCCCGGTATGACGATATAGTCCATACCCAATATGACATCAAAACTAAGCATGTCAATCAATACAAATGCAAAAGGTAATCGACGACCAGCAACCTCGATGTCACAACCCCGACAACCTTATCTCAAAACAGTCTAACCACCAACAGGTGACTTTACACAAATAGGAGATGCTAACTGTGCCAACTCCAAACCCAAAACTGATACAAACGCATACGAAATAAAAGAATGGGATGCACCCGTATCAATCAGCACATTAGCAACTAAATTGCAAAACCAAAAGGTACCTCTCACTACAGAAGGATCAGGTACAAGATCTAGCCCTACAACTGTACTGTATACATACGTCCAGTAGGCTCTGCTCAACCTGCTCACCCCTCAGAGTATAAGCCTAATGCACAGACTAAGACCGAAGAGACTCCCTATTGGCCCTTGAGGCCTGTGTTGACTTGTTTGCTGGTGACTCTGTGTCTGTCTCGAACCAGACGCACCAGGTGTACCACCCAACTGTGGGCAAAACCTCTTCAGGTGCCCCGCCTGCTCGCACTGATAACAAGCGAGCGGCTAGCCTCTTCGCTGACTCTGGCTCTGAAAATGAGCCGAAGATGATGCTGCTGCTCGCTCCCTCCTCCTCTTTGAGGACAAGCTGGAGACTTGTGGCCCAACTGACCACACTTAAAGCAAGTAAAATCTTCCAGCCCACCTCCCCAGAACCAGAACTTGGTATTGGAAAAGTGGACCTCGACTGAGTTCCCTGGGACTACTGAGGGTAGGAACCCCTCTGCCTCTTACTGTCTCCCTGACTATCCTGACTCCTCCTGGAGCCCCTTATCCTTTCATCTTCTACTTGCATAATAGTTTCAAGGTGGGCTGCAGACTGCACAAGGCGCCCATAATCTCTAATCATGGAACCGGCCACTCGAAACATGAGTCTGGTCCTCAATTTCTTCTCAAACTCCAGACAGCGGCGTTCCTCAGTCGCCACTAACTCAGGTGCAAACCTGGATAGACTAGTAAAGGTGGCCTCAAACTCCGCCACTGGTGTATTCAGCTGCTTGAGCTGACAGAACTGATCCCTCAACTTCTCCCTAACAGTGGGAGGCAAAAACTTCTCCTGAAAGGCAATACCTTTCAAGTCCCTCCAATGCGCCCCCACGCATACTTCCACCACTGCCCCGCATCCCCCTTTAACTGGAAAGACGCCAAGGTCACTTTCAACTGATCATCCTCGATGCCAAGCATCTCGAATGTCTTCGCTAAATGTTCAAGCCACTAATCAGCCTTCAGTGGCTCCTTAGGGTTACCCAAAAACTCATCCGGATTCGACTGGAAGAACTCATTCTTCAGAAAAGACGGCCCTGCTTCAGCTTCATGGGCCTGGACTTGATTCTCAGCCCTGAGAATGTCCATGGATTCCCTCAATGCTCCTGCCATTTCGCGGGCTAAGGCGCCCATGGCCTGCTGACCTACTGGCTCAGCTACGTTGGCCTGACCAACTCCCTCCTCCTGCGCCGGAATTTCATCCGGTATAGGTATCTCCTGCATCCTAGGCCTACCACGCCTACCACCACGTCCTCGTCCTGACATCCCAATAAAGGTAACAAAGGATTAGCACATTCACAAATGTGTCGAAGCTATTTCACTCGCATCCTAATACATTGGACAACTGTAATTCACTCCATATAAGTACATAATCACATAAGCACTTATGAATTTCATTTCCGGATAATGACCATCCCGTGGCGTTGCTAGGGTTCCAGTTAGAAACGGCAGTGATCAAGTGCCTTTCCAACAGGACTCCCAGAAACCCATAGATTCGATCAACATCCTAGAAACTCAATTCCATAACCATATAGTCACATAAGCATGTTATCATATAAGCACATAACATCATACATAAGTCTCTAACAAGCGAGACAAACCCGGTACGCTCTCATACCAAGTTGTCACGCCCCCAAAATAATACAATAAAGATAACTCATATGCGAAATAAATATGAGAAACAACATACTTTCATATATTAGAGTTCACTGTTTAATAACAAGTTAAATGCCATGTAGGCTTACATGTTTCCAAGTCATTGCTTGGTTACACAAATTGAGTCTCGCTCATTATATCTTAAGCCCTTGGCTTTACAAATAACAAACATACACACATAAGGCATAATTAAGAAGCTCTTGCTTCCCAAAACTCCATCCACGCTATTTCCTTGGAGGAAGCATCTCACCTGTTCCTGAAAATGGTATTCCCATATAGGGTGAGCCAACTGCCCAATAGAAATAATCTAACACAATTTATGAGGTTTAGCAAAGGTATAAATACCACATACATAAACAATACCGATCCTGAAACATCCACAAGACCTGCATATCCATATGCCACTAAGACCAACCTTATTCCATTTTCCTTTAATTTCATTTTTAGTTCATATATGCTACTCAATTCATGAGTTAAATTCGTTATCTTTCAACAATCAAAATGAGACTACAACTTAATGATTTTTTAATTATGCAAAACTCACATAAATACTTCAAACCTGCCATTTTACATATATTTCGTCCGAAGGAATCGGCACCCATTTATATATAAAATTTTGGGTCTTTCACCCAGGACACTCCGGCCAACTTTCTTTAAATGGAGTCTATCCCATTTCTCCTCCCAAACAAATATACATATGCAATGTATTTACAAACATAATCACATATGGAGTACATTCCCTTTCTCCTTCCAATAAACATACATATACAATGTATCTATAACATGGTCATATTTAATGACACCAACAATGGATTAGCATTAAATCGCCTAATCCTCATGTAATTTCTACAACAATCATAGTTATCCTCCACCAATAGCCCAATGCAATTATTTCTAAAGAGATGTTCAATATCAAAATAAATAGTTTATTCAAAACTTCCATAGGTGAGATAATACATATCCAATATCACCATTTATAATCATAACCTTTCAATTTCACGTTTTCAATGTTAATCCCAATTATTTATGCAAAATAATAATTTAATCAAAATTAGGGCAAAATCCCCCTTTCACCAAATATCAACCCAAACACCAAAAGCAACTATTTTGGCACAACATGATCTTATATTCAAGCCTCATACTCGTTTATCTCATATTCATCAAAACCCCTCTTTTCATTTCACACCCAAATCCTAGATTTGTCCAAACCACAACCAAATCTCATCATCTATACACAATACCAAATAACTAAGCTAAAAACCATATTAGAGTGTAGAAAATCCCTGCCTCAAGTTTGAAAAGGAAACGAGTTGAAACCCCAAAATCAACGATGCCTAAACTCGATCTCCACTGCACACAACGTAGCTCTCGCCTAGATAACCAACTTTGATGAAGGACTTGGATCTAAATACTAATGGATTTGGAGAAATCAAAGATCTTGTGAGGTTTTTTGTAGGATATGTAAAGAGAAGGGAGAGGAAATGTTTTTACAGAGAGAGAGGTATACAAAAAGTGACATTCAGTCAGCCCAAAAAGAGAGGAAAAGGAAAAAATTTGGATCTACCTAACTTCTCGCACCTCCAGCCGCACCTGCCTTTTTAGCAGTGTGCTTCATGCCCCTGCCCTATTTTTCGCAGGCGTGGCCTCATTCCCCGTACGTGCGGCCCTCTTCCACATTCCAGACCGACCGAGCGGACAAGAAACTTCGAACGCGTTTTGCATTTTTTTTTTGAGGGGCGCTGCCCCCTGGACCCCCGTGAGCTGACCGGGCAGTTCGACCCCCGCCAGGGCGCTGCCCCCTGGACCCCCGCGAGCTGACCGGGCAGCTCGACCTCCGACCGGCCCAGTCGAAGTGGCAAAACATGAAAGAAGGTCGAAACCGGGATCGCTACAGATCTAGGGTTATTTGTAAAGAGAGAAAGAGTGTTTTAGAGAGAGGGTGTGTTGGATTAGGGTTTTGGGATGAAAGGAATCAAAAAGTAAGTAAAATATCTCTACTGCGAATTGATATATGTGAGGCTCGCTCGGGCGACCAAACACAACAAATACCTTGCTCGAGCACAAGAAGCGTCGCTCGAGCGGACAATCCAAAGCTTCAGGTTTGCCACAACGCAGACGCACACTCGAGCACAATAATGCTCGGTCGAGCGAAGGAACGCATAACACAGGGCTCGCTCGAGCGCAAGAAGGCTCGCTCGAGTGAAGAATATCAACCTTCAGGTCTTATAAAGACGCAGACGCACACTCGAGCGCAAGAAGTCTTGCTCGAGCATAAGAAAGCTCGCTCGAGTGGAAGCTGCATCTGAAAAAGAAACCTGTGGACTCACAATTCTCGCTTGAGCGTAATAACCCTCGCTCGAGCGAAGGAGCAAAAAAACCCAAGTCTCGCTCGAGCGCAAAAAGCCTCGCTCGAGTGAAGAGACCAAAACCTGGGCAACAACCACTTGTGCCAACTCACAACCAACCTGTTCCAAACTCACCCAATAAGTCCCAAAACTCAAATACAAAGAATTAAAGGACAAAAATAAGATATATACACAACATACAGCCACGGAACCCGAGTCTGGAATACAATAAAGGTCGGGGTAAAACCTGGATCGCTATATTAATTCCTAACTTTAATATTATGAAATTAAAGGTAATAAAGTTAACCAAGTATGAGACATTTGAATTGTTTTGGTGGCCTTTGACAAGAAAAGAAGAGATTGTAATTTTAGCTCGTTTGGAGCAAATGGATGAATTGGATTAAAACAAGAATGAGTTATCAAAAATTTTTATTTACTTATTTATTTTTCTTGGTTTAATTTGATAGGGTTGATGTTGATAATTGGAAAGTGAATACCAGTGTTATATTTTATAATTATAGTCAAGAGAAGATTTTGATATAATGATTAAGTGTTGGAATATTCACTTATGGTTATTGAGAATTATGATTGAACTTGAATATCCCGAGATTTCACTTGCATGAGAAAAATGGAATTTAATTCTATTAAATGTTTGCAATGGGGATGAGTTTCGAAAAGATTGTAATTACATTTCATTGATAAAGTATGTGAGTTAGAAATTGATGAAACCTTCAACTCGCTTTGGTGTTATATGTATGTGTGTCAATTTCTGACCACACTACCAAACTGGTACTCAGCTGGAGAACACTGGCAGAATAGATTGCCCGAACGACCTGTCACAGAAAAGAAGAGATTCTGGCAGTGGTTCGTCCACTCGGGGGCACTCCGACGATCAAGTCAATTATCTCTCAAAGATAGCAAAAGTGCTTAACTCACTATTCAGAGCATAAAAAGCATACCTTAGACCCATGGGGGTGCCTTTCTTTTATAGCCAACACTTACCTAATCCCAATAGAAGCCTAGCTTCAATGGACTTAGGATTATTGCTAATCTTGGACTCCCAGTAGGATTGGGATAAACTCTCTAAGAGTCTTATCTTTACCCAAATTGAAGTCCTCTCTCATTCTAGGACTCTTGTTTCTTATCCGCTTATCCGCTTATCCCGGATTCCGATTTCTTCGCAGATAACCTCGGCCTAGTCGAGATGATCTCGGCATCATGACCAGGACATGTGGCACCTCGGCTGACACTTTGGTGACCTCTCGGCCATGTGTTGTCATTCAAAAATTATGTCCCCACAACTGCCCCCTAGGTTCTATTACCTCGGCATCCTGAGGTGATGGAACATATATCATTCGTTCCTTTAATCATGACCCCGGTTTAACTTCAGCTTGAAAATTTTTAAAATTTCAAAAAGTGTTAAACATGACCTGGGTTTAACTTCAACTTGTAAATTTTTAAAATTTCAACAAGTGTTAAACATGACCTCGGTTTAACTTTAACTTGTAAATTTTTAAAATTTCAACAAGTGTTAAACATGTGCTCGGTTTAACTTCAACTTGTAAATTTTTAAAATTTCAACAAGTGTTAAACCAACCTTAGCTTGTAAATTCCAACTCCCAAGCATCATTCTCCAGCCCTCTTTGAGTCTCCATGCCCGACCTCCCGTGAAGGCCGGTGATAATGCCCCGTTGCCCTGTCATGCGGAGGGACTGCAGGAACTATGTTCTTGTAACGCCCTCAAAATAAACCCGTAAACCATACAATATTGACATGCTCAGACTTAAGAGAATAAAGCATAGTTACATTTCATCAGAGTGTTCATTACAAAATGTATTATATGTTGACAACAAAAGTAAATGCCCTACGGGCTTACAACTTTCCAAGCCAACACTTGGTTACAAAAAGTGTGAGTACTAACTCAAACAGGTAATAAGCCCTTAGCTTGATATACATATAATACAACAAAAACAACAAAAAGTCCAACAGCCTCAAGCCTCCCAAGCTATGTCTTTGGAGGTGGCATGCTACCTACACCTAAAAATGATGTCCCATATAGGGTGAGCCAATGCCCAGTAGAGATATGCTAAACATAATATGAGCAATAACTAAAACATTAGCATATGATAAATGTTTAACTCATATAAACCAACCCTTAACACATCTCAATTTCATGACCAATATGTCCATATTTCATTCCTTGTTCCATTACTCATCGAATTCTCAATTCATAACCCTGGCTCAGAACCTGGCCAAACAATTTAAATGAGATTGTATCTCGTATCAACAATTCATCCACAATTCACAATAGATACACATATTTGTTGTATCAATATAACACTTCCATACTTCACAACAGATACACATATTTGCTGTATCAATGCCATACAAATGCGTTTCCATAATTCAATAAGTACACAAATTTAGCTGTACTATGGAGTCCATCCCCTATCTCCTCCCAATAATATCCGGTTTAGGAGTCCATCCCCTATCTCCTCCCAAGCCGTGGAGTACATCCCCTATCTCCTCCCATACAATACAATGTATATAAACATTTATCATATACACGTTCAATCAATACACAATTTCGATGTATTATTCCAACCGTCATATTCAATGACATATTCAATTGATTAGTTTTAGTTTGCCAATCATCATGCATTGTCTACAACAATCAAGGCTATCCTCCACCGATAGCCCAAAGCAATTATTTCTACACAGATAATAAATGCATCAACAGATAAATTATCAACAATTCTCAAAAGTGAGTGATTAATAAATCCAACTCCACCATTCCATCTCATAATGAGCCAATTCCATTATTTTCAACTCAATTTCATAGAACCATAATTTTTCCAAATTAATTGCACCAATTAATTTATACAACAAATTAGGGTTTTCTCCCCAACTTCCCAATATTGACCCAAAGGTCCAAATATTATCATTAAACATCAATAATCTCTTTTTAAGACCCAAAATATACATATATGAGTCAAAAGGACAAAACCCCTCTTTTCAATATAACACATCTCAAACCCTAACTTCCCAAATCAAACCATTTATACATAAAGCCCAACATCTATGTTAAAACCCATAAAGATGAGTAGGAATCCCTATCTCAAATTCGGAGCTCAAAGGAAGAAGATGAAGAAATCTCGAAGTGCTCCAAACACCAAACTTTTTGGATCAAAATGTAGATCAAGACAAACCCCACACTTTTTGTAAAGGCCCAAGGGTAGGAGATCACTCTAACTAGATCAATCCCTATAGAGAAGTTGAGGTTTTAGAGTGAGGTGCTCTCCAATGGAGGTTTTGAAAAAGTAAGAGAGAGAAAGGAAATCAAAAAGTGATCCAAAAAGTGAAATCCGGATTTGATATAAAAGTCGCCCCACTCGAGTGTGAAAACCCTCGCTCGAGCATCAGATATAGGTTCACGCTCGAGCGCCCAAATCGCCGCTTGAGCGCCGGATTCACCTTTCCAGAAATTTTGCAGACGACCAAAATGCTGAGAGAAGGGAATTCCCGCTCGAGCGTCCAAACCCCCACTCGAGCGGAGAAGTAACAACAAAAGGCCCGCTCGAGCATCAAAATCGCCACTCGAGCTAGAGACCAAAATCTGGGCAAAAATTTTATGTTTTTAAACACAACCAACCTATTCCCAACTTGCCCAACACAACCCAAAACTCAAATACAAGGAGTAAATGATAGAAATAAGAGTAAGACAACAACACATCCACGGAACCGAGTCCGGATTACAGCAAAACAACAGAGGGAATGTCACGACCCCATTCCGCCCCTAGTAGAATGGTGTCGTGATGGCCAGTAATCCGAGATTACCGAAGGCCAACTTTCAAAATTCACACACAATCAGAGTATTACATATGGGGCTAACATGTGCAGAAGTAATAAATTTAAAATCCAGGTGGTCCATAAGAGCTGTGCATAGATCAAATGAAATGACATACATAATATGGTTTTACAATCGATCGATTAATAAACAAAATACATCTTGACCAAAAGGCTTCTCAAGCCATCATATACAAAACACAATGAAATGCAAGCTAAGAAGCATGATCTTCAAGATGCTACAAAAATGCGAATCCAAAACAAGTTGCAAGGCACATCTAGGCCTCGTCGCCGTCCTGCTCATCACCTACATATATATAGAGAGGATGAGCTTGGATACTCAGTGAATGGTACAAGTAATAAAGGGTTTGCATGAATGATATCCGAGATCTTTAACAAACAATACATAATCATAGCTTGTAACAAAACGTGGGATGAATCAAGTTCATTCAACAAATCTTTCAAGCTACATCAATCAAAGTCTTTCAAGGCTTTCAAGTTTCAAGGGATGACATTTAACAAGGTTGTGCTACAAATGCTTATAGTCCCCTAGCACGTACGGACTTTCAAAGGTTGTGCTACAAATGCATATAGTCCCCTAGCACGAACGGACTTTCAAAGGTTGTGCTACAAATGCTTCTAGTCCCCTAGCACGTACGGACTTTCAAAGGTTGTGCTACAAATGCTTATAGTCCCCTAGCACGTATGGACTTTCAAGGTTGTGCTACAAATGCTTATAGTCCCCTAGCACGTACGGACTTTCAAGGTTGTCATCAAAACCAAAGCTAGTACTTGATACACAAAATATGGATAGTCATTCATGCTTAACAAATACTTTTCAAAATAAAGGAAGGCAAAGCTTATCAAACATTACAACATAGCTTTATTAAAAATACCACTCACATAGTTCTTCAAACATCGGGGTCAAGCGAGAGTCCAAGTCCTACAAACACATGGCAAGGTCTATTGAATGCACTTTCAAACAAGATTTACATGAATGCAAATGATCTCGGCATTCTCTGAGAGTTAAGGCAAACCAAAGCAAAACACTGTTTCTCACCTCGGGAAAATGCTGGGCACCAACCAGGTCTTGGCTGAGGTCCCACACCTCCTTGCCAAGGTGTGGTCCCGAGGGCCGCATTCAAGGGAATGAAGTCAGGAAAATCTGGGTTCCCTTTCTTGAAGAACATGAACATGAAGAAGATGAATGCAAAGATCATAACTTGCTATTACGAAATCTGAGATTTCATGCTATGAGTTCGAAAACATGGACCTGGGTACCCATACTTGAAGATCTTACGAGAACAAACACAAAAACATGGTTCTTGATACAAACTTTCGGATCAAAACAAGACTTTTCTTCAAGAACATATGAACACTATTTTCTCTTTCTAAAACCAACTTTAAATCAATGCATGGCATGCAGAACAGGTTCGATCATGCAATGCAGCTAGATGATCAATAAGAACAACAAGAGTAGTTTAAGATTCTAACCTCAAAACTCGAATCTAACGGTTCAAAGTCCAAAGATCAAGCTTGGAGGTCTACTTCCTCTCTCAAGAACTTCTTCTTCTTCCTAGAGCCTCTCTCTCTAAAAGACAAAGATGTGATACAAAAGTGATGTGTTTTTCTTGACAGTCACTGACTTGACCCTCTGCTGGGACACGTGGCATCGGCTGATTGGCTCTCTTCAAAAAGGTGACTAATTGAAAAGACAAGACTATGACAAAGTGTGTTCAACAAGCTAGATAGCAAAGCACTCCGGCAGGTAATGATATCGGCTTAGAACAGAGCTTCGGCAAACGAAGAGACAATGATCTCGGCTAGGAAGGACAACACTTGGCCAAAATGTGCCACACCTCGGCCTAGATGTGCCACACTTCGGTCTAGGTCACCTGTCCAGGAACAAGATCACTTGGGTTCAGGGATAACATCTCGGCCTAGATAATACACATCTCGGCCTTGGCGATGAATACCTCGGCCTAGATAGTGACATCCCGGCCAACATGCCAGGGTGCGAGTGGAGGTCAACCAAAGAGATCCCAAGATGGTCCTAGACACAAGGGGTTCAAAGGTGAGACTTAGGCTTAAGATGACCTTGGTTAACCTCACACCAAGCAAGGTACAAAACATGCAAGAAACACTTAAGCAAAGCAAATCAAGGTTTGAAAAATGCAACATATCAAGACAAGATCATGTAATATATGCAAGCATGACTAGAGTAGAGTGAGGGTTATTACATCCTACCCTCCTTAAAGAAGTTTGGTCCCCAAACTTAAATTACCTTGCTCTACAAATAACCCCGGATGACGGATTTTCATTTCTTCTTCCATTTCCCATGTAGCATACTTGCCGTAATGCTCTTTCCATTCAATTTTCACCATTGGTGTAGATTTGTTCCTCAACTGTTTCACTTGTCTGTCAATAATTTTCATCGGCTTCTCCTCGTAGCCTAAATCGTCATTAACCACAATCCCGGAATAATCAATTACATGCAGTGGATCCCGAATATACTTCCTCAACATTGAAATATGGAACACATTGTGGACTTGACTTAGGCCTCGTTTGGGGAGTGGCTATTTTAGCCAAAAAGCCAAAAAGTTACTAAAAGTTGTCACTTCAGTCCACTTGCTTTACATCGGGACCGATCAAAGCTTTATCTCCCACTTCAGTCCAACATATTGGTGATCTGCACTTCGTTCCATACAAAGCTTTGTACGGTGCCATGCCAATGCTAGCTTGGTAACTGTTGTTGTGAGCGAATTCTACTAACGGTAGATGTACTTCCCAACTTCCCTTGAAATTTAACACACATAGTCTGAGCATATCTTCGAGTGTCTGAATCGTTCTTTCTGTTTGTCCATCGGTCTGGGGGTGAAAGGTTGTGCTAAACTTCAACTCGGTCCCCAAGGCTCTTTGTAAACTCTGCCAAAATCTAGAGACAAACTTCGGATCCCGGTCTGACACAATGGACATCGGCACTCCATGAAGTCTCACAATCTCATTCATATACAGTACAGCAAGTCGGCCAGCATTGAATGTAGTCTGAACAGGCAAGAAGTGTGCTGACTTAGTTAATCTATCAACGATAACCCAAATCGAGTTCATACCCTTCTGCGTCCTCGGCAAACTAACAACAAAATTCATGGAGATGTGTTCCCATTTCCACTCAGGAATTGGCAAAGGTTGAAGAAATCCTGCTGGTCTTTGATGTTCTGCTTTCACTTGCTGGCAATACAGACATTGGGATACAAACTCTGCTACCTCTCTCTTCATGTTTGG
>JAPPVO010002337.1:0-13565 GCA_030407325.1 Camellia japonica
TCACCCCAAGAGGAACCTATTGCTACAAAGTTATGCCCTTTGGGCTGAAGAATGCAGGGGCAACCTACCAAAGATTGGTCACCGCCATGTTCAAAGAGCAACTCGGCCACACTATGGAAGTATACATCGACGATATGGTGGTTAAGTCCAAAGAAGAACAGAATCATATAGCCGATCTAGAAAAAACATTCAGCATCTTAAGCAATACAGAATGAAACTGAACGCTTCCAAGTGTGCGTTCGGAATCGGCTCTGGCAAATTCCTGGGTTACATCGTCAATCACCGAGGAATTGAAGCCAACCCGAGGCAAGTCACAGCAATCTTGGAACTCGGCTCCCCCCGTTCAGTAAAAGAAGTCCAAAAGTTGATGGGGATGGCCGCCGCACTTAAGAGGTTCATCAGCCGGTCTACAGATCGCTGCCGACAATTCTTTCGGACACTACGGCAAGGTAAGGCTTTTGAATGGTCCGCGAATGCGAATCAGCCTTCAACGGACTCAAGACTTACCTCTACTCAGTACCTCTCTTGACCACACCCGCCGCTAGTGACCCGCTCATCCTGTATCTGGCAACTTTCGATAGGGCCGTCAGCGCCGTACTGTTAAAAGATGAGGAGGGGAGCAACGGCCAGTGTATTACGTGAGCAAGGCAATAGTTGACGCCAAAACACGCTACCTTCCGCTGGAAAAACTCATCTTAGCCCTAGTCATGGGGCAAGAAAACTGATACATTACTTCCAGGGACATAGCATTGGGGTGCTAACAGATTATCCCCTCCGATCAGTACTACGAAGTGCAAAAGCATTGGGACGTGTTTCAAAATGGGCTCTTGAACTCGGCCAATATGACATCGGTTTTTACCTAAAACTACAATCAAGGGGCAGGTGTTGGCCGACTTTGTTGCCGAATTCACCGGTGAGCTTGCCAACCTCAAACCTGATGAAGTTTGACCAAAGGTTGAAGTTCTACCAAAGCCGAACTGGAGAATTTATGTCGGGGATATTTGGCAATTATACTGTGATGGATCATCTAACCAAAGGGGCAGTGGCGCCGGAGTTGTAATCATGTCTCCAGACGGCGCAGTAATTGAGCAGGCCGTCCAGCTTGGCTTCGAAGCATCAAATAACGAAGCTGAATACGAAGCCCTTCTAGCCGGTCTACGGAATGCGCACCTTCTCGGCGCGCGACATCTGCTCGTGTTTTGTGATTCAAAGTTGGTAATCAATCAGCTAAAGAGGGAGTACGCAGCAAGAAACGACCGTATGGTGGCCTACATGAAAACGGCCAATTCCTTGCTGGCAAAATTTGACCATCATGAACTGAACCAAATAACACGCGACCAGAACACACACGCGGATGCCTTGGCATGCCTAGCCTCCGCCATCAATTCTGAGATCAAACGGACCATCGAAGTAGGCTTCGTCCCAGAGCCGAGTATTGGCCTTTCGGAGGAAATCGACGTCAACGTTATAGAATCTGCACCAAGCTTGATGGACCCATTGCTGCATTCCTCTCTTCTGAACAACTCCCAGAGGACAAAAAAGAAGCACACAAGCTGCGAAATAAAGCCCTGCAATACTATCTGGATCCGCAAGGAGGGCTTTACAAAAAGTCCCTCTCTGGTCCATATTTGGAATGCGTGCACCTCGACAAAGTGGAAGAGCTTTTGACAGAGATACATGAGGGCAGTTGCGGTGCCCATTCTGGCAGACGCTCCCTGGCCCATCGAGCTATAACGCAGGGGTATTATTGGCCGACAATGAGAGCTGATGCGGAGAGCTATGTAAAAAAATGCGAACAGTGCCAAAAGTTCTCCCCATTAACCCATCTGCTTGCCGAAGAGTTGAACTCTATCACCAGCCCCTGGCCATTTGCACAGTGGGGACTTGATATCGTAGGGCCTGTAGACACCCCATTTTTGACCGTCCTCAAGACTTGGATGTCACCATTTGAACACCCGGTGATTATCCATGTTTGTGTTCGTTTGGAGTTCCCAGAGGTCTCGGCTGCGCACCTTGCCTCAGGATCTTCAAACCCGACTGTTTAGTGTCTGGTTTTGCACCAAACACTTGTGTGTTTGCCTTGGAGGGGCAGGGAATTCCTTGTGAGGCATCCCCACACATCACCGGCCATGGCTGGAGGCCACCAGCTGGTGTTTTGTTGCCACCGGCAATGTATATTGCCGACCGGCACTATTTTTGGTCGGTCGGCCATCTTTATTTGGCCGATTGACTCTTTTTCTGGCCGAGACCTCTTCTTGGGGAGGCTTGACCCTTTTGAACCCCTGTTTTAGCTTCTTGAGGCAGCTTGAACCTTTTGAACCCTTGTTCTAGCTTCTCCAAGAACCTTGAACCTTTTGAACCTTGGTTCTAGCTTCTCCAAGAAGCTTGACCCTTTTTAGCTTCTCTAAGAAGCTTGAACCTTTTTAGCTTCTCCAAGAAGCTTGAACCTTTTTAGCTTCTCCAAGAAGCTTGAACCTTGTTAGCTTCTTGGAGAAGCTTGAACCTTGTTAGCTTCTTGGAGAAGCTTGCACCTCTTGAACCTTTTGCCTAGCTTCTCCAAGAAGCTTGGCTCTTTTGTCTAGCTTCTCCAAGAAGCTTGGCCTTCTTGGCCCTTTTGCGCCAAGCTTCTAAGAGAAGCTTGACCCCCTTGACCCTTTTTGCTTAGCTTCTCTTAGAAGCTTCAAGCCTCCATCTTCTCTATAAAAGAAGAGCTTCTCTTCTATTGCAAGGGTTCCAAGAAATTTGTCTAAGGAAAAAACCATACACTTCCCTCCATATCTCTACATTCCAAGCTCCAAAGTCCATAGTTCTTGGCCCCTTTGCACACCACCTCTCAACCACACCTCTCCATCATCCATCTAAGCTTCTTGGAGGCCATTTTCAGAGGCTAAGGAACTGATTTTTGGGACCAAAGGCTGCTGTCTACGTTGGTCTACAAGGGTGAGCATCTAACCCCTTTTATTCCCCATTTTTGCACAAGCTTTTAGCCTATCTTGCTTGCTGTTTTGAGCTTTGTGTATAACATAAAAAAGTTCTGTTTTTGTGTTTAAGATACTTCATTAAGGTCACTTTTCTGTTTGGGGTCGTTTACCCCCTCTTAGGCCTTGTTTGGCCCCATTTTGTGCTATTTTTGGTGAACTTCGGGACCACCATGTTTGGGCCTCCTCACCACTGAAATCTTGAGGGATTTCAGTGGTGAGGATGGTGGTTTAAGGTCCTAAGAAGGAGAGGGCCACCCCCTCTCCTTGTTGTCTTCAAAAAGTCTCATTTTAGCCTCATGTGTGAGCACCATTTTTAAGTGCATGTTGGCCATGTCTTAAGTGTTATTTGGTAGTATTTTTCCATGTATTACCTCTGTTTTTACTTGGTTTAGACACCCCATGCATGCTTAGCATACTTGTCTTGTAATGCCATGAAATTGCCTTAACATGCTTTTTGTGCTTTGAGCCTTGTTTCTAGCATGATTTTGGCTTAGCTTTGTGAAGCTTTTATGCATATTTTGGCATGCTTAAGGTCTTTTTTTGGTTTCTTAGGCCATCTAGGGCTTGCTTTGTATAGCTACCATGCAATCTCTCTTGTATGCCTTGAGTATTGACCCCTCTAGCATGCTTTACTTGCTTCATTTCATTGGTTTGGAACCACTTATCATGTCATTTCAGTCCTCATGGTATGCTTGTATGCTTGCATTTGATGCTCCTTTAATAGTTTATAAGGTTGTCATCTTGTGCTCCATGTTTAGGCCCTTGTGCATGCATGCTTGTGTGTGTGTTTTCATGCTTTTGTTGCATCATTTTGGCCACTGTTTTGAGCCTACTTGAGGGCTGTCCACTTTGGTTCAAGACCATCCTAGCATGTTGTTGCGTGCTTGCCTTCTATGTTGTTGCATATTTGGCCTTGTTCCATGTTTGTTACATTGCATTTTGCATGTTTGACACATTGTACATTTGCACACTTAGCCTCCATGCCTAGGTTGCATTGTATAGAGCATGCATGCTTTGCCTCTTGAATTGAGTATGATAGAGGTTGGGCTTTATGTGTTTATTTGGTTTGCATGTCATTTGAAATCAAAATGCACAACTTGGTTTCTTGGGCCATCACGCATTGAAATGCGCGATTGGCGGTCCGAGAATCAAGGAACATACCCCTTTGAGTCACAAACATGATAAGGGATGTGTCGGTGCACACATTTGCTTGAAATGCATTGCCATGCCTTGTTTTGCCCTCTGCTGCTGTCAAAACAGGTTCTGCAGGAAGACTTGGCCGGCCGGCCATCTCCAGTGCCGACCGGCCATCCATCAATGGCCGATGGCTTAATTTGTGGCCGATAACCATTTCCCTTGGCCGGTGGCTATTCCTCTCAGCCGATGGTGTTCCACAGTGTCCATGGAGCATACCTTGGTAATTGTGCAATTTTCAGAGGAGCAGAGCAGGGAAAACAGAGGCAAACTTGTGCATGGCGGTGGATTTCCGAGCAAACCCGAACACGCATGCATTGGACCCTCTTCCCGAGGCCTTTACTGCTTTCTTAGCTTAGTTAATTTGCTTAATTAATTAGGTGGTCTGTAATAATTAATTAGCTGGTAGGTTAATTAATTTATATTATTCTTTTGGTCCCTCCGAGTGAGGGCAATTGTGTAATAAGTGTGTGTGAGTGTGTGCATGTCTCCCAACCCCCACTTCTTTCTCCCTTTTACTTACCTGCTTTTGATGGTTAGTATTAGGACATATTTAATTTAGCATCCTTATGCTATGCATGCGTGCATCTATACATTTGTCTTACATGCACCAGGCTCGGCACATCATGCTAACTGCATTGCATTTCAATTCCAAGTTGAATACATGTTATTTGTAGCATCTCATATGCCATCTTAGATTAGCCGAGCCTATTCTAGCTACATCCCGCATGTGTTGCATTAGCCATCTTAACACGAACTAGGATCATGCATATGATTACTAACTAGTTTCTGTTTTGGCTTGGAGTACTAGGTAAGCTTTTATGCTTTAGCATACCACATGCGTGTGAATGTTGTCATAATAGCATGATTACCATGAGGCTAGCTGCTTATGTGATATAACTGCTTGAATGCCTGTGAATGGAGGTCAAATTACCTAAATTGGAATAAATGCATTAAAACTGTGAGTTTTAAGCCCACCCGATAGTGGCAAGACCATTTTTTCTAAAAGCCTACTTGAGGGTGGCAAAACCTGCATTTTAGCCTACTTGCAAGTAGCAAACCATTTTCAAAACAAACTTGCTATGTTTTGTTCCAATTTAGGCGATTTGGTCTATACTTGTTTGCTGTGCGCATAACATAGTAATTCTAGGCTAATAACCGGAATAAGGACACATAAACGTTTTCAAAACAAGATATCACGGTTAGTAGAGGCCGGTCTTCGGACCGGGCGAGAGGGGGTGCTCATAGCTGACCTTCCCCAATCGTACCCAAGCTCCCGAGCCGAGGCAACTTTGGTGATGACGGACACGTGGCCATTGGCACCGAGTCAGGGTTTCCTAAATTTCCCCATTAAAAAATATTTAGGTGGCGACTCTGTATCTGGCAAAGCAGTCCATGTTTGGCACTTCTTTTAAAAATCTATTTTTTCTCAAAACGATTTCCCGGATTTGGACTCTTTGGTTCAAGATTAAGAACCGTGACAAATCGAGTCCGAACTGTAGTAAGCTCAATATGAACAGAACGGGGGTTCATTCCCCCCCGGGGCGTTCAGGGACGTCTACAGTTTCTGGCGACTCTGCTGGGGACTTTAGAGAGCTTGACTCGAACTCGTGATATCCTGTTTTGATTTCATTTATGTGTCTCTTTGCATTGCATGTGCATTGGTTCGCCTAGGACACCGTGTTTGCCATCTGCCATTCCTGAACGGTTTGTCAGAGGCTTGTCTTGTCAAGGCATGACCATAAGGCTGACTGGTTATGGGCTCTGACAGCATGGGAACACAAACCCCGGTTTTACCGGGCACCCTTTTGACCATTCGACCTAGTGCATATTCGAAATCCATAGTGACCATTCCAAACTAGACAGGTTGCTTACCCGATGATAGGTTGTTTGAAACCGCTGTGTGCGTAGTGAAACCCTAACTCCTGACAAAATAGGACAGGGAAACCCTACCCCAACATAGGGGTGTATTGGCTCTCATTTACTTGCTATGTGCTTTTAGAGTGTATCTCTACAGAAACACACATGTCAGTTCGCAAGATTGGGTATCAGGCCTGGGCACCAGTATCAGTATTTTGAGAATCAGTTATATCTGCGGGTATCAGATTCAATTTGGGGCAATGATTTCGGGGAACAGTGATCAGTAATAGAATACAGTCGTTCAGCTTTGCTCGTATCAGTTCCAGTGAAGTTGAGCTGAGATGCTGTCTGTTTTCTCTTTTGCTAGGTAGTCCTAGAATCATAGCTTCAGAAGGCTCCACTATCCCCCGGGTACATTGGATTTGTGTTGACAGACTTTGTCAGGTCAGAGACTCAGTTCAAGGGTAATCAGGGCCAGAGAGGGCCAGTCAGGCACAGACCGCCAGTACAACAGCTACCGGATCAGTGATCTTTGAGCGGTCGGGTTGAGATTTCCGAGCCTACTACAGACACAGATATACCGGTTGCTCAGTTAGATCAGGACAATATGTCGAGTCTGGAAGAGATGGTGCGCCAACTCCAGGATAGTATGAAAGCCATGCAGCAAGACGCTGTCTGTCAAGCAGAATTCGCCAAGCAACAGGCTGTGGTCATAGCCCAACAGGCAGAGACAATTGCCAGGTTAGAGCAGCAAACTGGAGTATCTACTTCACACCAAGCTCCTCCCCCACCAAGAGTCCCAATACCCGGGGAGACGGCGAATGTTCAGAATGTCCAGGAGGATACAGACATCCCAACGGGGCCGGCTCCGCCCCCGATTCTACCTCAACTATCCAAGGCACCCACTCCTATCAATCAACCGAATTCCCCTTTTGCGCTCGAGGTGGACCCACAGCACTAATGAGTAAGTTGGAAAAACTATTCAAGAAGTCTCAAGGAGCTCAATCCATTCCGGACATTGAGGACGAGTACACCGACGCAGCTGTGACGCTGCCGGACAGATTTAAGATGCCACAAATCGACCGCTTTGATGGATCTGGTGATCCCATGGTGCACTTGCGGCTGTTTTCAGATATTCTAAGGCCGATGGGCCTCACCAGACTACAAAAGCTTTCTTTATTCGGCCGGACCCTGTCGGGTGTAGCAGCCATCTGGTATGCAAAACTGGAAGACGATGTTAAGAGGAATTGGGAGGAGATGGCCGAGGCCTTCGTTGCACAGTACTCCTATAACACACAAATCGAGATTACAACCCGTGATCTCGAGACGACTAGGCAGGAGCCAAAGGAGAGCTTCTCCGATTTTGTAACTCGGTGGAGGGCCAAGGCCTCAATGATGACCATTAGGCCGACTGACAAAGATCAGATTCGGATGGTTGTGTGCAACCTCCAACCCAAGCTTATGCAAAAGATGATTGTGCTCCCCTTCCCTACCTTTTCAGATCTACATGAGATGGGGGTACAGATTGAGGATGCTTTGAAACAGGGTCTGATTGACCAAGACCGAGAGCAGCCCAAAGGGCATTCACCGCAGTTCGAATGCGACCACCAGTGGTGATGCAGTTGCAAGATCTTCTGAAGTGGGCACGGTTGCCACCACCACACCAAGAGCAGCCACCCCCTTTGTTGGTGCATCCACTTCAAACCCCCGAACTTCAGACTATCTACCCCGAGGCAAGAGGGTTTTCACCCCACTCTTTATGCCTTTGTCTAAAGCTCTAGGGGTCCTACTCAGGAAAGGACATCTGAAACCGTTGGAGCAACGGCCTCTACCCGATCCTCTCCCTGCAAAACATGACCCGGCTAAGTACTGTGCTTTCCATCAACAAACCGGTCATGACACCGACAGTTGTGTCCGTCTCCGCCACGAGATACAAAATCTGATTGACAACAAGGTCATCGTTGCACCAGCTCAGTAAAGTCTGTCATCACTGGATCAGTGAATTTGGAGGATAGTACAAAGTATGTGATCGGGGGATGAACCACCTGCGGGCAGCACTCAGTTTACTCCAGATGTGGCGTTTGGCACGCACTGTTCTGAGCATTTGCGAATGCTAATTTTGTACTTTCTGACTTGGGTATTGGGTCAGTCTTTTCATTTTGTATTGAGTCAGTCTTTTCATACTGAGTCAGTCGGGTTTGTCTTGTTGTATCGAGTCAGTCCTGTTGTACAAAGGTCGGGTGATTCTGGGGGTGTTACCTCGGGCATCACCATTTTGTTTTGCATTTGTCTTTCCGTTTTGTTTTGAGTCTGTTTCTGCCAGGGAGCCAGTTGTGCCAACAGATTTTGAATGGAACAGCAGTGATTTTCACACTCTTGTGTTTGCTTCTGCCGTGTGCCAGTTGTGCCAGAAATTCTAAATGATGGCAGTATTTGACTAAGAACTCTGTCTTTTCTGTGCCTTGAAGTCATTGCATTGACCTAAGTTTTCTCAAAACTTTTTGAACACTGTGGTGAAAACGAAGAGGAAGGAATTCCTCGGGATTTGCAAAAAATTTGATCAATTGAGGAAAGAGAGGCGTGCTAAGCCCTTAATGAATGAAATCATGCTTGTTAGTGTGAGTACTGGAAGGATCCTGGCTTGATCCAGATTGGTTCTACACTGTCTTCAGCGCGAGCGATTTGTCGCTTTCTTAAAAACTTTCAAAAAAAATGTTTTGCGCGATCCTGCGAAGACCTGTGTGGAATCGCTCTTGAGATTGTGCAGCCTAGGATCGCTCTCAGCCTCGAGACTCAACCCCTTTGCTTCCAAACCTTGAACTTGAATTCAGAAGGCTCAACGGTCAACTACGACGTAAGGCCTGTGTGGCCAGATTTGAAACAGCCCTCGAACAAGAGGCCAGGAAAGTCGGATCAAGAAGATCAGAAGATCAGAAGAAGCTTGCGAAGCTAGAACAGAAGTATCCTTCGAACTAAGGGCAAAGATGTCAAATGTGCTCGAAGAGCCGAAGATGAATCTTCTGCAAGTCAATATAGCAGTCATTCTCCTGGATACGGATGGCTTCGAGATCCTAAAACCATTTGGCATGGACTTGTTACACTTTTACCCTTTGAGAGGCTCGCTGGGCCGAAAACCCGGAAAGGGCGACCCAGGCAAAAGTAGAGAGCAAGAAAAGATATATAAAAAAGCAAAAAGAAAAAAGAAAAAAAGAAAAAAAGAAAAAAAGAAGAAAAGAAAAAAAAAAGAAAAAAAAAAGAGAAGAAAAGAAATGAAAAGAAAGAAGAACAAAGCTCGCAAGGTTGAAAACCTGCAACGGGCGCCTTGGCAAAAGTTAGAGCATAAAAGGAGAGGTTAAATACCCGAGTGTACCTTAACCCCGAACTACGTAAGGCTTGATTCCCATGTTTGGGATACGTAGGCAACTTCATTCTGAAGTCCAGCCACAAACACTTCCAAAATCACTGTGTCCATGTAATGGTTTTGACCATCCTTGCCTTCTCTGTATCCGAGAGTTTGGTCGCAATCATCGCTCTGAGGACTGACTACAATGCGCTGCGGTGCCATTCAAATAAGGGGCAACTTTCCGTTGCCATTCAATGCGCTGCGGTGCCGTCCAAACAAGGGGCAACTTTCCGTTGCCATGAAGTGTCCTTCAGACAAGGGGCAATTTTCAATTGCTATGGGTCCGAGGTTGTGCATCTCAAGAGTTAGTTCCGTGCTTGTTGAGCATTGGCCGTTTGCAAAATAGTTTTTGAGAATTTTTACTGAGGTTGACTATTCTCTCGAAAATTATTCCATTTTTCCAAAAAATTGGACCATTTCTTGGACCCAAAAGGGAAAATTTTCAGTGCTCATAGCCTGACTTGCATGATTTTAAGTCAAAAGTTGAACAAGCATGTTAATCTAACTTTCATGTTGGTCAAAATTGTTTTAAAACCAAAACAAAAAATGGTCAAAATGATGAACTAGGGGTACAGTTGAGTCAGGTGTTCTGTCTTTCCCCCATCGTCAACTACTCGCCAAGAAGGGCACTCTACCTGCCAAGAAGGGCACAACTGAAATTAACAAAAAGGGCTCTCACCCTCCAAGCAACGAGGTATCAAGCCAAGTGCGAAGCACGAACTGGAATGGGACAGGCTATCCCACTCCCTTATCTGGACAGATTTGATCACATCCAAACTCCCCAGCAGAGCATCGTCAACCGATGTCAACTGCAGATTTGCTACACACCCAATTGTAGCGCAGCCCCTCTGTGGGAGAGTTCACTGTTGTGAGCAGAAGAAAGAAGAATCTAGCGGAATGCTAGGGGCAAGAGCCCACAACTTTCTGTTTATCCATCAACCACCCAGGGAAGGGATTGAAAATGAGAGATTGAAGAATAGAGAGATGTGCGCTGAGAGAAAAAGCGAGAAAAGGGTTTTGAGAGAAAAACCGAGCTTGAGGGCCGAGTGATGTGAGAATCACAAATGAGGAAGGGTGGGAAATAATACCCGGTGAAACAGGCTCCCTGTGCGCATTTGAGTCTTTCGTTGCATTTGGTTTGTCTCGATTCTTGTTTTGAGTCGTTTCAAGTGTCAATAGATGTGTTTAGGTTGTTTACCTTTATTTTCCATTGTCGTGTAGTCTTTGCTGTGTTCAGTTGTAGGCTCAATACCCGGTCGAGAACTCATTTTCTCAATTTCAAAATTGATTTATTGTGTGCTCAGAGTGTTGTGCCATTCTCCACATTTATGCAAAACAAGATTCTTTCTTTCATAAACCACAGGGTTCAACCTAGGTCATGGGAGAACAGTAAAACCGGGACCTATCTGAAGCTATATGGGTTCCAGACTGCAAAGCAAAAGAAAAGAGGGAAAATCGAAGCATCTGAGTGTGTTTCACCTTCAGCAAATTCCGTGATTGTACTCCGGATGTACCTCCTCAGGCCTTGTCACTACTTTGAAGTATGAGTGTATCTCGCCCCAAGCTTAAGCTTATTTCAAGTCAGAATGTCAATTAAAGCAGCAGCAGATGTTATCTCTCTCTGATATGAACAGGGTGTGCCTGTTTTTGAGCTGAGTGTGTTGCAAACCCCTCCGAAAGGTAAATCGGAGGTCGCATTTGAATTTGGTCTCGTTAAGGCTTGTATTCCCTTATTCGGCCTTTTGTTTCAAATATGCGTTGTCACGCACATTCCACTTGTATTGTTATGCATCCTTCCACCCGCATTGTTATGCACTTCTCATGCTTGCATTGTGATGCCCATTCCAATTGCATTGTTATGCACCCACTTCACTAGCATTGTTATGCTCATTCATTGCATTGATTATACACATCTTACTTGCATTGTTATGCACCTTATCACTTGTAATTGTCATTCTTTCTCCTCGCGCGTGCGACGGGTTAGACCTCCTCTGGTTTAGAGCATTTGGAATACGTTCCAATGCTTATACCTTTCTGAAACACCGGGATACGTCCCCATGTTTCTCTTTCCTTGCGGAACACCGGGATACGTCCCCATGTTTCTCTTTCCTTGCGGAACACCGGGATACGTCCCTATGTTTCACGTTCCTTACTAACACTGGGATACGTCCCTAACCTTTGGGACACGTCCCTAACCTTTGGGATACGTCCCTAACCTCTGGGATACGTCCCTAATCTTTGGGATACGTTCCTAATCACTGGGATACGTCCCTAAACACCGGGATACGTCCCTATGTTTCCCCCCTCTTTGGTTAAGAGCATTCGGAATACGTTCTGGTGCTTATACCTTTCCGAAACACTGGGATACGTCCCTACGTTTCTATTTCTTTTCGAAACACCGGGATACGTCCCTATGTTTCTTTTCCCTTCCGAAACATCGGGATACGTCCCTATGTTTCTCCTTTCTGCCGAAATACCGGGATACGTCCCAACGATTCTTCCTCCTTTCAAAAACACCGGGATACGTCCCTATGTTTCTTCCTCCTTTCCGAAACACCGGGATACGTCCCTACGTTTCTTCCTTCTTTCTGAAATACCGGGATACGTCCCTATGTTTCTCATTCCTTGCGGAACACCGGGATACGTCCCTATGTTTCTCCTTTCTTTCGAAACACCGGGATATGTCCCTATGTTTCTCCTTTCTTTCGAAACACCGGGATACGTCCCTATGTTTCTTCTTTCTGCCGAAACATCGGGACACGTCCCTACGTTTCTCTCTCTCCGAAACACCGGGATACGTCCCAATGTTTCTATCCCTTTTTCGAAACACCGGGATACGTCCTTTTGCTTCTCCCTCTTTGGTCAAGAGCATTTGGAATACGTTCCAATGCTTATACCTTCCGAAACACTGGGATACGTCCCTATGTTTCTTTGCATGATCATAAGTTAAGCTCGGCTTTGTGCATTGTTGTTGCATTTTGCCCCTGCCTTCGGGCGCATATCTTTATCTGTAGCTTGTATGCTCTGTCTAAGTCTTCGGCCTTGTCAAAAATGGGTCGTCTCTAGGCTTTGACATTCACTCCCGTCATTGTTATGACTTTTGAGTTCTGTCAAAGAGGGGCAACTGTAGACACCCCCTTTTTGACCGTCCTCAAGACTTGGACGTCACCGTTTGAACACCCGGTGATTATCCATGTTGTGTTCGTTTGAAGTTCCTGGAGGTCTCGGCTGCGCACCTTGCCTCAGGATCTTCGAACCCGACTGTTTAGTGTCTGGTTTTGCACCAAACACTTGTGTTTTGCCTTGGAGGGGCAGGGAATGCCTTGTGAGGCATCCCCACACACCACCGGCCATGGCTAGAGGCCACCGGCTGGTGTTTTGTTGCCACCGGCAATGTATATTGCCGACCGGCACTATTTTTGGTCGGTCGGCCATCTTTATTTGGCCGATTGACTCTTTTTCTGGCCGAGACCTCTTCTTGGGGAGGCTTGACCCTTTTGAACCCCCTGTTTTAGCTTCTTGAGGAAGCTTGAACCTTTTGAACCCTTGGTTCTAGCTTCTCCAAGAAGCTTGAACCTTTTGAACCTTGGTTCTAGCTTCTCCAAGAAGCTTGACCCTTTTTAGCTTCTCTAAGAAGCTTGAACTATTTTTAGCTTCTCCAAGAAGCTTGAACCTTGTTAGCTTCTTGGAGAAGCTTGCATCTTTCTAGCTTCCAAGAGAAGCTTGCACCTCTTGAACCTTTTGCCTAGCTTCTCCAAGAAGCTTGGCTCTTTTGTCTAGCTTCTCCAAGAAGCTTGGCCTTCTTGGCCCTTTTGCTCCAAGCTTCTAAGAGAAGCTTGACCCCCTTGACCCTTTTTTTGCTTAGCTTCTCTTAGAAGCTTCAAGCCTCCATCTTCTCTATAAATAGAAAGCTTCTCTTCCATTCAAGGGTTCCAAGAAATTTGTCTAAGGCAAAAACCATACACTTCCCTCCATATCTCTACATTCCAAGCTCCAAAGTCCATAGTTCTTGGCCCCTTTGCACACCACCTCTCAACCACACCTCTCCATCATCCATCTAAGCTTCTTGGAGGCCATTTTCAGAGGCTAAGGAACTGATTTTTGGGACCAAAGGCTGCTGTCCACGT
>JAPPVO010002338.1:0-21837 GCA_030407325.1 Camellia japonica
CTTTGTGGTCGCACGCCACCTTCGGTGCCTAACAACCTGTTTTCGGGGCACCCGGCTGCGCATTTTGGCCCCCGAACCTTCGTTTTGCATCGGTGTGGGTTCATTTTTGGCATGGACCCTAGTTTCTTTGTTAGGAAGGTGGTACTATGGTGGGAGACCACCTTTTCTTCTTGGAGACCACCTTTCTCTTCGCCGCCCAGTTTTCTTGTTAGAGAGCTGGTCTCCCTCATTTTTGGGCCACAATTTCTGGTCTCCCATACCACCACTGAGTTGCATTCACCTGGGAGACCACCAATCTTGATAGGCCGACCACCTTTTTTGCTTGACCCTTTTGACCCCTGGTCGGCCGACCAGGGGGAGTGGTCGGCCGACCACCTGAACTGGTCAGCCAGCCTTCTGCTTTTTTGTCTCAATGAGTTGAAGCCAGCTGTGCCAGCTGGAAGCCTCAGAATGCATCCTCCATACACGTGTATGGAGGATGTTTAAGCTAGCTTTAAAGCTTCTTTGAGAAGCTTTAGATCTTCTCCTCTATAAAGGGAAGGGCCCTCTTCCATTACTGGGGGTTGAGAATTTTGCTTAAAGGCATACATACACTTCCCTCTCTATTTCTCTCCATTTTAGCTCCAAAGGTCCCTTGTTCTTGCACCATTGCACTACACCTCTTAGCCTAACCTCTCCATCATCCATCCAAACACCTTGGAGCTCATTTTCAGAGGTTGAAGACTTGCTATCTTGGTCCAGAAGTTGCTGGTTCCTTTGGCTACAAGGGTAACACTCCATTTCCCTCTTTTTGACATTGTTTTGCTTCATAGTTTAGCTCTATTTGCAAGCATATTTAGGCTTTTTCATAAACTAAAAAGAGTCTTGTTTTGATCTTCTAAACATGTTTGTTTAAGACCATTTTTCTGTTGGGGGTCATCTACCCCCTTGCATGCTTCATTTCCTCATGTTTTGACCTATGCTTTAGAGCATTTGTGTCGGCCTTGGTTTGGCCTTTTAGCCACTGAAATCTAGTGGATTTTTAGTGGCTAACATGTGTCTTTGAGCCTCAAAATCAGAGAGGGGTGACCCTCTCACCCTTTGTTCTCTTTACTAGCTTTCTTGGCCTTCCAAAGGAGCCCCTATTTGCATGTTTCAAAGCCATGCTCTAGGCCATTTTTGATGAGTTTTGTGACCTGCATGACCTCTGTCCAGAGGTGGTTTTGCCATATTAGATGTCTATTATGCATGTGTAGAGTAATCTTCTTCAAGGCCTTTCAAAGGGGCCTTCACTTGCATGCTTCCTAGACTAATTTCAGGCCCTTTTTAGTGAGTTTTAGGGCCCTCATAACCTCTTTCCAGAGGTGGTTTTGCCATTTTGTATGTCTATCTTGCATGTGTAGAACAACCCTCTTATTGGCCTTTCAAAGGGACACATCATTCTTGCATGCATTGACTAAGTTTCAGTGGGTTTTTGGATATTATTTGGCATGGCATAATTCTGTTTTTGGCTGGTTTGGTGAGCTCTCATGTGCTTCATATAGTTGTAGTGCAAATCATGGTTCACTAGCTTATTTTGCATGCTTTGTTGACCCTTGATTTTAGCACTTTTTGGCCTTGCCTTAAACTGATTTTGTGCATATTTTGGACTGCCCTAGCTCTTTTTTTGGGTCTCATGGTCGAATGATGCTTGTTTTGCATGCTTGTAGTTCAATACACTTGCCTAGCTTTGAGATTGGAGGTTTATTGCATGCATATACTGAAGTGTTTTCATGCTTTGGGGTCATTTTGCATCATATTTCAGAGCCTATGTGAATGCCATATCCTCATGTTTTCTCCTCTTTAAGTGTGCTTGAGAGTTGTGCATGAATGCCTTGTTTTCGGACCATTGAATGAGCTTCATTTCCATGCACTTTGAACCATCATTTTGGGCCATTTTCCCACTGTTTCAGACCTACCTAGGGTCTGTTTGGGGTTGGTTTTGCCATTCATGCATTGCTTTGTGTACCTCTAATGTAACGTACTTCACTAGTTTCGGTATTCGGGCCATCTAGCATGCATTGGGTAACATATTTACATGATTCGGGACCATTGTACATCATGTTTCAGAGCTGAAAAATGTATGCTTATATGCCATATTTCATCCTTTGCCATGCTTAGTTAGAGTTGCATGTTGTGCCTTAGGATCGGTCCATTGCATTCGTGCATGCTTGCATATATTTCGGTTGTCTCATTTTCATTATATGGCCACTGATGTGAGTGTGGTTGAGGTCCACTCATATTGGTGTAAGTCCATCTTGCATTTGTATATGCCATTTAGTTCATGTGCGCATGATAGTCTTCGTAAGTGCATTGTGTTTGCCATGTTATGTCACGTGCATTGTGTATGCCATTTTAGCCCATAGCATTGCGTATGCTAGGTTGCATGTTAGTCGCATTGTGTATGCCATCTCATCGCTTTGTGTTTGGAGTAGGGTTAGTCCAAACACGGGAAACGAGGGACGTTTCGTACTCCAAGTGACAAAACGTGTCTCAATTCCCAGTCGCCGACACTCCGAATTACCCATGATGGAGTTTAGGCCTTGTTATGCTTATATATGCATTCATTTCACTTTGAGTCGTGCAACTCGACTCCTCGGCCATCATGCATCGAGATGCGTGATTGGTGGTATGAGGATCGAGGTCTACACTCCCTAGAGCTTGTGCAATGACAAGGAGAGTGGTCATGCACACATGTGTTGAAAATACTTTGCCATGCCCCTTTCTTGCTCTTTGTTGCAGCAAATCGGAATCTAGCAGCAAAAACTAGTCAGCAGCCTTCGGAAGTTTTATACAGTGTTCTAGGACCAATTGCAAAACAGAGGCAAATCGGGGCATCGCAAGGAATTTCCCGACAAAGCAACCCGAGCACGCATGCATCTTTCATCATTCGGAACAAGAGCTGAGGCAGTCCATTTTATAGCTTGCATGCTAATTTATTCGCTTTCCTAGTTAATTTGTTAATTAATTAGGGTTTTGTAATATTTAATTAGCTAGAGTAGTTAATTATTTATTCGGACTGTATTATTTATTCAGACCCTCCGAGCGAGGGCAATTGTGTAATAAGTGTGCGTGTGTGTGATGCATGTCTTCCAACCCCACGTCTTTTTCCCTTTTATTTACCAGCTTATGATGGTTAGTTTAGGGCATGTTTCAATTAGCATACTTATGCTTGCATGTTTGCATCCATTCATCTGTCTTGCATGCACCAGGCTCGGCGCATTATACTAACTGCATTGTATTTCAATTCCGAGTTGAATACTTGTTAGTTGTAGCATTTCACATGCCATCTTTAGAATAGCCGAGCCTATTGTAGTTGCATTCATGCCTGTGTTGCATTAGGCATTTCAGCATAGTTAGGATCATGCATGGATTTCTAACATAGCTTCTGTTTTGGCTTGGAGTACTCGGTAAGTGCTTATGCTTTAGCATCCTTGCATGTGTGTGAGTGACTTCCATGATAGCATGCTTACCATGAGGCTATATGTTTATATGATATAACTGCCTGAATACCTGTGGGTGAAGGTTGGGTTATTTGGATTAGAACAATTCATCGACTGCGAATTTTAAGCCCACTTGAGAGTGGCAAAATCATGTTTTCTAAGCCCACCTGAGGGTGGTAAATCCACATTTTAGCCTACTTACGAGTAGCAAACTGCTTTCAAAAACAAACATGAGATGTTTTGTTCCAATTTAGGCGATCCGGTCTATATTTGTATGATGTGCGCATCACGTAGTAAATCTAGGCTAATAACCGGAATAAGAGCACATAATGTTTTCAAAACTCAATATCGTGGTTAGTAGAGGCCGATCTTTGATCGGGCGAGCGGGGGTGCTCACGAAGTGACCTTCCCCAATCGTACCCAAGTTCCCGAGCCAAGGCAACTTTGGTGATGACGGACACGTGGCCTTAGGCAACGAGTCAGGGTTTCCTAAATTCCCCCAAATAAAATATTTAGGTGGCGAATCTGTATCTGGCAAAGCAGTCCATGTTTGGCACTTCTTTCAAAAAATCTGTTTTCAAAAACGATTTGTCAGATTTGGACTCTTTGATGATTCATCGGTCTTGCATTGCACTCTGCGAGATTAGATACAGGACCGTGACATTGAGTCCTGAACTGTAGTGAGCCCAAATGAACAAAACGGGATTTCCCTCCCGGGACGTTCGGGGACGTCTACAGGTATGAGAAAGGAAGGTCATGAATTGAGCACTCCACTCACCCGATCAAAGATTGGCCTTTACTAAATCATGATGTGAATTTTATAGACATTATATACTTATGTTCTGATTATTAATATACTAACATGACTATGTGAGGCAAACAAGCATAGACCACGTCACTTATTTCGAAATGTTTTGATTGTGACGCCCCGAGTCTACACTATTGGTTGCAGTCAAGGGAGAGTCACTAATGAGTCCTATGGTCAATAACCAAGTAAGATCCCAGATCGCCGGAGGAGTCAAAATAACCTCCCTTCTAAGTCTGGCTTTCTTAGGCAGCGCACTACCCTTTTGACAGATCTTAAAAGGTATTGACACAAGGTCTCATAAGCAACGATAAGGTTCATACATAGAATATAAATACATAACAACCACAATATACTTAATTCAAAAGATGGTTCCATTACATTACATCCCAAAAGAAAGCTTAATCTTCACATGAGTCTTGCAAAATATCCAAAAAGAAACTTCTAATTTTTCTAGGATAGCCAAAAGTCTTCGAAAGTTTCAGGCTCATCGTCTCTCGCTATGAGTTCCTCTTCGACACTTGGCATGATACGCCGTGAGCTTTGAATGCCCAATAAACACACACACACCCTACCCCTTTTTCCCAGTCCAATACACAATCACAATTTTAACATCAAGTAATAAAGCACAATACTCAATTAAATAAATAAAGGGTTAAGTTAGGTTGTTAGCAACTAGAAATCCCCCAAAGAGATTTCGTCCTCCCAACCACAAGAATCGGACGCGGATTATTCGGTATGCCCCCTCTTTTGCTGCTTTGTTGCAGACCTAACCTCGGATGCCTACCAACGGTTATATACCGTGTAGCGCTAACCGCAAGGCCTCAAAAGAGACGGTAAAATAGGGTCTTGCCCGAATCCCTCCTCACACCAAACCACCTAGGGTCCGAATACAACCGCTCCGTTCAAGGGTTCCGAAAACCACTTGCGCAAGACTTTAACTTTCAAATAGGGAACGCATCCCAACAATCCATATATCACATATCCTCATCTTTTCATTACTCAAGTGCTCGAAAACCAAATACCCTCCCAATTAGGTTTTCCGTTGAGTTAAATATTTTACATCAAGGTTAGACAACTTGACAAGATAAAAATACCCACACAAGCATGCATCAATAAGGTGAAGAAGATGAAGAACATAACATAACACATACATTATCATGCCAAGATATGATCATAAGCTAATAAACATTTTCATGAATACAAGGGCACAAAACATCCATGTACAACAAAATTTCCAGATTTAATATCACATAAAGATTAAAATGAAAGGACTATTTTAGAACCTTCATCGGACTTGGCCTTCCTATGGTTCGTAGAGAATTCGATCTAGTTTCTAGAACATATTTCGGATATGGGATTGCTTTTCCAGATTCTAAGTTATTTAGAAAATATTCCAGCGCTGTCCAGATTCTGCCCAGATCCGTCGATCGTTACGAAAATTTGATTTTCTTGCAAACCGCTTGATGTTTTTTGATGAAACCAATTTTAGTTGAAAACTAACATCTTAAGGAAGGTTTTGACATAAAATAGAGGTCCATAATAATTTTGTACATGTTTCTAGAATTTCTGGAAGTGGGCTGCAAAAACAGATTCTAAGGTGCTTTGCCCAAAACAAGAAGATTTATGAAAAAGGGGTTCCACCAAGGGAAAGTTTCATTTCTTTTGTGAAGAAAATATGCTAACTATCACATGTTTAACTCAGAAAATTTGTTTGAAAGAGTGCTCTTGAAAAGTTGAGAGATTTGTACAAAAAGAAGATGGTTTTGTGCCAAAATGGGGAAAATACAAGAGAGATGGAATCAATACTCAACCCTTAGCATTTTTAACATAAGAACTTAGTAATAACAGATCTGAAAACTTTATTTAGAATATTTAGAAACATGTATTAGAAAAAGAAAATGAAAGAGAAGGTTATGTTTGTGGCTTACCTACTAAGCTTTGCACAAGAAGCTCTCTTCTTCTTCCTTCTTCTCCTCTAGACTTCTCTTTCTTGCTCTCCTCCCTCTCTCTAACCGAAATGTGTGTGTGAGTGAGTGTGTTGTGTGTGTTTGCAAGCTAGGGGGTGTGTTGGTATTTATAGACAAACCTTTGAGGCAAAAAGTCCTAAAAGCCCCTTTGTTGGATATGGATGGAAATGTTAGGATTTGTTTGAATTCTAAAGGAATGGAAGGGATTTGGGAGGCTTGTTCATTGGTTTAGGCAACTCCTAGTTGTAATGAAACTAGTTCTTGGATTTTGCATCCTAGGTCTAGGTCACTAGGTTGTGTTTTCCTAGAAGTTCATGATGGTGTTTCTTGAAAATTGGCTCCTCCTTGGGGAAGTGTGATGGGGTTATTATTTAAATCATTTTAGGTTCTAGGCACACTCCTCTAGTGTATATATATGTATATATGTATCTTACAAGATTGATGGTACTCAAGGTACAAGGTACAGGTACTAGTTTTTGGGGCAAGTTTTGAATTTAATTAAAGGGTGAGGGCTTGGAGTTAAATACATGTAACTTGGGTAGATTTAAATTAGGTTCGGGAACCTAATCCGGTTAGGGAAATTTCTGTTTCGATAAAAATAAAAATAGTAATGCTAACCGACAAGATTTGAATTAATTCAAGCAAACGAGGGGCTTCACATTGATTTTATTCAATTGGAAAGAGTTTTCGAATATGTGCAACTCAAAGAAAAAATGAGCTCATATGTATAACAGCCAAAGTCATTCCAATTTAAGAAAAATAGCCTTCATCCACATGCATTCATAGAGATATTTCAAGTAAGCAAGTGGCCTCATGGTAGTATGCTTGACATGGCAATACAAACACACGCATATGATACGCTAAAGCAAAAAATACTCACCTAGTACTCAATCGCGGCAAGCTAAAGAAAAGAAGATAATTTAGAAAAATACATGATCCTAGTATGCAAAATGGCTAATGCAACACATGCAAAATGTGACTAATAAATTCGGCTACTAACATGACATGTGAGGCAACTCAAAGCATGAGGTAGCGCACATAATCAAGTAGAAAATGATAACAACATCAAGTATGATTAGCCGAACCTTAATGCGTTGTGAGGCATGTGGATTATGGAAACAAAAACATGATGCTATAAACAGCGATGATAAGCATGTAAATAAAATGAAGAAAGAGATGGGGGTTGGAAAACATTCATAAAGTGTTTACAAATTTTCCCTCTTAAAAGAGCGCCTGAATGTCCTAATTAACTAAATATTACATCACTAAATAAATAATTACCTAATTATTACATTTGCAAATATTACAGCCACATGTGCACCATCCCTAAAAAGTGCTCTATCTGCCTTCTGAAGAACTGTTCTATTTTACCCTCAGCCACTGCTCTGTTTTGCTAACAACAATACTTTGTTTACCCACTTTGAAGCTCGACCATTCCACAATGAGGTTCGACTAGGTCTAATAAAAGATGACCATGCTTAATTTTCAATAAAAAAAGCCTATTTTGTGCAGTGAGGTAATAACAATGCAGACAGAGTTATTCTAAAGGATGTTTATCCTTCCTACTCTCTCCTATCATGGAGATATTCAAGGACGGAATAGGTTAGCTTCTCAAATCATCAACCATTACAAGGTTGTTGCATGATGATCTTAGAAGCAATAGGATGAAAGACTCTAATAAACATAATAATAATAAAAAAGGCTATTCTTTTTACATTTTTCCTATCATGAAGGAATTTAAGGCAGAGGTAGACTTGCTTCACAAACAGTAGATAGTATGTGATGAATATAGAAGCGACTATAATAAAAAAAACTCTAACAACTCAAAAATTGTTGCGAACTCCTCTTCCTACTCATGGAATAAGAATGAAACATCCATTTTCATGCTTCAAAGTGGAACTAGAAGAGTGTTTTCAACATGTTTTGATAAAGAGCTCTATATGAGCAGCAATGGAAATAAGGGAGAAACTCCAAAAATCAAGCTAACTATCAAAACTTAAACACACAACTTGTCAAAATTATTGACAACTCCTCTTTTATTCATGGAATAAGGATGAGACATCCATTTTCATGTTCCAAAAACGATCGAAAAAAGAGTTGTTCAACACTTTTAACACGGAAGCTATCACCTAGCTTCAAGGTAAACAACAATATCATGGAATCGAAAGATTTGCAACTAGTTAATCAAACTTGTGGCGGGGTGGCTAAGCTTTAAACCTTCCATGACTACAAGGTTCCAATATACATAAGAAAAAAAAGCTATCAATTCAAACGGATTGGCGGCTACATCC
The DNA here is from genome assembly GCA_030407325.1 of Camellia japonica. Taxonomy (NCBI): domain Eukaryota; kingdom Viridiplantae; phylum Streptophyta; class Magnoliopsida; order Ericales; family Theaceae; genus Camellia; species Camellia japonica. Next base: position 8,528 of record JAPPVO010002338.1, read on the forward strand.
TAAACACACCAAACCCGCGAGGACTATTACGCTATTAAGAAAAATATAAAAACAAAAGAAAAGCTATCAACTCAAATGGATTGGCGGCTACATCCTAAACACACCATACCCGCAATGACTATTACGCTATTACAATAGTGCAACTATAATATTCAAAGCATAATTAACTAACATACTAAACAGTGCACAAATACACAAAAAACAGTGCTAAAACTAAGAGAAAACAAAAAGAAAAAAAAAAAGTAAAGAGAAGTTATAATGAACAATTAGCAATCAAGCCTAAGGAAGGGTGGCTAACTCCTCTCCTTTTTGTAACTTTAATCACATATTTCAGCCCCAAAACAACTCAAAAACAATATACAAAATAAGAAAAAGAGAGGAAGAGAGTAAAATATAAGGAAATGAAAAGGATGCAAAGTTCCACCTCTTGAAAAGAGAGGTAACTTCTTAGTTAATAAACTTCAATCCCAACACCCTCACGTATTTGAAATACAGTTTGAAACTTTAGCAAAAAGCTTCAAGAACAAGCTCTAATGGTGTATGTATTATGTACTTATAGCTAAAGGTGGTATGGAGGTCTTTGCAAGGAAAGGGTATGCTCTAAGCTCTTAATAACCTCAAGGCCTTTTGATATTTTTTTTCAACCCTAAATTTTGAAGAGAGAGGGTCTATTTATAGAATTTGAGATTTTTTAGTCAAAAATATCTTCAAAAAAGGACAATTGGTGAAATCTTGCCAGATACACTGTCTATTGCTAATGAGACCTAGTTAGGTCTAAATGCCCATGGCCAGGCCAAATAACCCACGGCCGGGTCTAAAAGTTGCCTTCTGTCCTACTGTTGTATAGTCAGTGCAGGTTGGAGAAATGCTTTGAAAATAGGGTTTTGAGGCCTAAAACATTTTGGTCAAAATGTGGTGTAAGATTGGGATTTAGAGTTTGAACCCGGATTTCTTTACTCAGAGTTCAAAAGATCTCACAGTGTAACCTTTCATCATTGGGTGTTCGGAATGAAGTGCCCAAGTCTTAAGGGTGGTCAAAATGGGGTGTCTACACATACCAAGTAATTCGAGTCCAATTCTTGTGGTTGGAAGGATGACATCTCTTTGAGAGATTTCTAGATTACTAACATCTAACTTTACAAACCCTTTCTTGTTTACTTGAATAACACACTTTATTACTTGTATAATTGTAATTGTGTATTGGATTGGGAAAAAAGGACATGGTGTGTGTGCATAGGGGTGTGCGTGGTGTGGTTTGGGCAGTTTGAAAGTAAAATTATAAACCGAATAATGGATCAGTGGATTGGCAGATTGGCCAATTGTGGTTTGAGCTATTTTGGGTGGATTGAAAAATATTCTAACTAATTATCAAGTCTTTGCATAATATATAACACTAATTTACATAATATTTTTCATATATATAACACAAACTAATTTTACATAATATTTTTCATATATATATATATAACTACTAATTTGTAATAAATTTCACATATTAAATCTCTCTCACATTCATTTTTACTTTGATATTTTATTATAGATTAAAAAATATATATGTATTAACTATAACGGAGCGGAATGGTTTGAAAGGCGGATTAGAAATTTTAAACTTTAAACTGCGATTAGTGGATAGAGCGATGTAGATTGATGCGGATCGGTGCGGTGCAGATTGATACAGATCGGTGCGTTTACTGGTCATTCAAAGCTCATGGCGTGTCATGCCAGGTCTTGAAGACTATTACCCAGTCGAAGGCGAAGCTAAAGCATATGAGGACGTATTGCTACCCTAGAAAAATTAGACACTAGTTTTGTTAAGTCCCTTTTGTAATCATGTTTGAGGTTGTAAGTGTCAAAACTCTTGATGTAATAAAGACATATCTATTGTAATTATTATTTTGTTTATATATCAATCTATATCTTTTGTAACATATCCTTACATTCCGTCAACTCATGTAGACCTTATGTTAATACCTTGTTATGATTTGTCAAAAAGGTAGCTTTGCTATCTAAGAAGATTGGATTTAAAAGGGAGGTTATTTTGACTCCTCCGATCTTTCTTGGAATCTTACTTAGTTATAGACCAAATGACTCAGTAGTGACGTTTCATACGCTTATAACATTTAAAAAAACACTGTATTTATTTGTTAATATATTATTTGATGTTCCTGAATTTTGGGGGCATCACACTGACTTTTGCTTAGGTCATCCTTTTAGGTTTTCGATCTAACGAGCTCTCTCAAGGATAATATTTCTTTAATTTGTCCAAGTTGACAGGCTGTGTGAACTCTATCCCATCCAAATCCATTAGAATAACCACCCCTCCAGTCATGATCTTTTTGATGATATACGACCCTGTCCAATTTGGCTTGAAGTTCTTTCTTGGGTCACGCACTGGAGCTCAATTTTTTTTTTTTTTAGCACTAGATCCCTTTCTTTTAGATTTATGGCCCTCACCTTTTTGTTAAATGCCTGGCCCTCACCTTGAACATGGTACAATGCTTGTAGCCTTCTCTCGTCAAAGAGCATCAATTCCTTGAACCTACTCTTTTGCCATTCATCCTCTTCAATTTGACATTCCACCAACATGTGTAGTGAAGAGATCTCAATTTCAATAGATAGGACAGCTTCCATCCTATAGACTAGAGGATAGGGAGTTTCTTCAGTTGAAATTCTAATTGATGTTCGATACCCCCCATAACGCAAATAATAGCTTGTCTGGCCAATCCTTGTATCTATCAATTGTCTTTCACAGAATGGTTTTGATGTTCTTATTTACAGCTTTAATAGCTCCATTGGTTTGTGGTCGGTATGGCGATAACTTATGGAAAGTTACACCATATTTTTTCGAGCAAGTCTACCACCTCTCGTTTGAAGTGGGAACCATGGTCTGACACTATTTTATTTGGCACACCATATCTGCAAATGATATTGTTTATGATGAATTTGGCCACATGCGAAGCTTCAGGATCGAGAAAGATGCTACTTTGACCTACTTAGTAAAATAGTCAATGGCCTCTAGTATGTACTCTTGCACATTTGATCCCTTTGGCGTGACTATCCCAATTACATCAATACCCTATACTAAGAAAGGCCAAGGCAAGATCAAGTTGTGCAACTGTGAGGGTGGCACGTTCATGAGATTTGCATGAAGCTGGCATTAGTGGCGCATTTTGACAAACTATATGCAATCACTTTCCATGGTATACCAATAATACCCCTGTTTAAGGATCTTCCTTGCTATCATAACTCCATTTACATGAGCCCCACACTCTCCACCATGTACTGATTCCATGATCCTTTCCCTTTCTTTTGCATTTACACATAGCTTATGCATTCCCAGATTACCCATTTTGTATAGCCTTCATTCGCATAAGATATACTGGATAGCTAGGCGTCGGATGACTCTTTTGTCTTTCTCTATTGCCTTTTGTGGAAAATCCTCTTTTTGTATGAAGTTTCAGATGTCCTAGTACCAAGGGTGCCTATCGTGGACTTCTTCCATTCTGGCAATCAATTCGTAGGCTGGCACATATCTCTACTCTATGATAATTGGTCTCATTTTGATACCTTTTGGAATATCGACCATTGAAGTTAAAGTAGCCAAGGTGTCGGCGAATCGATTATTCTCTCTCACTATGTGAGTGAATGTGACTTTCTCAATCCTTGGTAGCAGATAATCCAGAGTTTGGTAGTATATTTTCATCTTTTCTTTTTTGACTTCCCAATCCCCTTTAGTTTGTGAGACTACAACTTTGAATCATTGACAAAATCTAACTTCCTTGCCCCTAGTTTGAGGGCTGTTTCTAATCTAGTGATGCATGTCTCATACTTTGCCTGATTATTTGAAACTTCAAAGCGAAGTTTGAAAGACAGAGGCACGTGGGATTCATCGATGGCAATAAGGAGAACTCTTATCCCATAGCCGATTTGGTTTACGGCCCCGTCTAAATACAATTTCTAGATTTCTTCCGCCACTTGCATGATTTCTTCGTTTGAGAACAAGAACTCTAAGCCACCTTATCCATTAACTAGTTGATCGGTTAGAAATTCTACCACTGCCTTACCCTTTACTGATTTCCTGGTGACGTACTTCAAGTCCAACTCAGCTAGAAGCAAAAACCAATGTGCTAGCCTACCAGTTAGTGCTAGTTTTTCAAAGAGATATTTGATAGGACTAGTCTCAAAACCAACACCACTAAGTGGGTGAGCAAGTAATGTCGTAACTTCCTAGTGGCCCACACCAATGTGAGACTGGTTTTCTCTAATGGTGTGTACTGGGCTCCATAGTCCAACATCTTCTTGCTGAGGTAGTAGATGCCATTTTCTAAAATTGCCTCTGACTCTTGTGCCAGCATACACCCCATGGTTGAATCGGTTACAGATAAGTACAGAATCAAAGGCCTCCTAGGCTCTAGTGGTGACAAAATCGGCTGGGTTTGCAGGTAATGCTTGATTTGCTTGAAAGCCATTTGGCATCTTTCGTCCCAAGAGGGTTCCTTTCTTCAGAAGCTTAAACAATGGCTCGCAGGTTGATGCCAATTTTACAATGAATCGACTTATGAATTACATCTTACCTGGAAAGCTTTTACCTCATTTTCAATCCTTGGTTGAGGCATTTCTAGGATAGCTTTGATCTTAGAAGGATCCACTTCTATGCCCTTTGTGTGATCAAGAACTCCAACATTTTTTCAGCTATTACCCCAAATGTGCATTTCTGTGGATTCAACATTAGTCTGTACTCACGAATCCTCTCAAAGAATTTTTCTAGTGCAGTGCGGTTGTCGCACCTAGATTTTCAGTTTTAATAGTTAATTGGAAAAAACTGAGTTTTTAATAGTGACGTTTGAAATAATGTTAAATTTTATTGCTTTATTTAGTCCCTTAAAAGATTTATTTGGAGTTGCCACCTAAAAAAGAGTTGGGTGTGTTAGGCCACCCAAAAAATATATTTTTGATGAATCGGTACTTTTATATTTTCTATTTATGAATATTGGGTCAGTTTTATTTTAAGGACACTTGTTAATGGTCTGGGTGAATTAGAGAAAAGTTCAAGGATTTTCTGTTACGAGTAGGGAAGGTATTAGGCACCCTACATTGCCCTTTCAGTACTGTTTACTATATATGTACTGAAACCTATTAGAGTGCATGTGCTTTAGTTTTTGGAATAATTGGTTTACCTGTTTGTTAATTTTATTGCTTATGAAGATGAGAATATGTTGATTGTGATGTTTATTAATTTGTTTGTGTGTGTGGTAGCGAATGGGTAGTTACAGGTATTCATAGAGTGTGCTGATTGTGATATTTATTTGTGGGCCTAATAATGGTAAGTGGGTGGTTATTGTTATTATTAATTTGCTTGCAGACTCGCCAAGTATTAATATACCTAGCCCAATGTATGGGTAATATAGTGTATTTAGTGATTAGCTTGTTAGAAATCCAAGCAATAGTATATTTACTATACACTATGTTAGGAACAATAATATAGTATTATATAGGTATATATATAGTGTTGAAAATGTAAATAAAAGAACGAAAAAGTTCGTACTAGTATATTTACTATACATTCAGCTAAGGAATTGTATATAATAATATGCATTATTTATATATAGTTCGTGGGGTTAGTAATGTTAGTGATAATATGAAGAATTCTACCTCAATATTGATATGTGATGAAATGAAATAATAATAGAACTTACGAGCTATTAACAAATATAATTAACTCTTAACATTAATATGTGATGAAATGATGATGATAAGACTCATGAAATAATAACAAATATTATTAATTCTTAACGATAATATGTGATGGAGTGATACGATGACAAGACTCAAGAGATGATAACAAATATTACTAACACTCAACAATGATATATGATGAAGTGATATGATGATAAAACTCAAAAGTCGTGAGATATTATAACAAGTTAATAGAGTTGTGGAATTATACCTTGTTTTAAATTGGGCAGAGATTCAGCTTGATTTAGTTAACTAATCTTACATAAGTTGAGTAGAAATTTAACTTAAATTATTTGAATTGACCTATATCTATAAAGATTATTTTTCTTTTTCCGTTTACTCTACTTGGTTTTCTTCAAAATGATATACTCTCCTGATTGCTCGGGTGATTATTCAGTATTTTCGCATTATGAATACGTGATACTATATAAAATTTTGATTAGTATAAAAGGGTAAGGATCCACGATTTATATTGGAGATAAGAAAACAGTATAAAAATTAAGTAATTAATGATTGATTTAAAATATAATCACGTGATATTTTTAGATTATTAAATAATTTTACTGATTCCTCTTACCCTTCCGTTGAGGAGCGGCTTCTTTATAGGTGAAAAGTTACTGCGGTGGTGTGATCACGTGGCGCACATGCACAACAAATTCCCATGTGAATTTTTAATTGCATTCGGATCAACAGATGCAAACACTGCTGTGCTAATCTCTTAACGCTTGCCGCCACTGGCTTTGCTATATTCATTTGCTTGTTTTCTTTTTTGTTATTTTATTATTCAATTGCTTTGTTGGTTTGTGGTTTTGGTTTTTGCTTTGTTTGTTTGTTTGTTTGTTTCTTTTTTTTTTTTTTTGTCTTTTATTATTATTTATTTTGATTGTTTCTTTTACTTTTTATTTTATTATATTTTCTAGTTCCTTTTTTTTTCTTTTCCTATTTTTATTATTATTTATTTTTTACTTTGTTATTACTAGCCTATCACCCGTATTTATATTTATTCTAATTTCTTTTAATATATAAATTATTTTTTTAAGATTTTTTATAAAAATAATTTAACAATGTTATCACTAACCATAGTGTACAGGAAAAATTAAAAAGGTTACTGCCGTAACTATGTATGTGTTGTATCTATAATTATTTGTATGAGGGGATTTTAAATGCTAATCAGGAATTTTGACCAAATCAATAAATGCAGATATGTGGATTTGAAAAAGTTAATAAATGCTGATCAGGGAATTTTGACCAAATCAATAAATGATGAGTTTTTTTTTTCTTTTTTTAATCAAAAATTTAGAAAATTAAGATTAAGATATTGGAGTTCCCACAAGGCTTGGGGTTTAGAAACTCCCTTTTTCTTAATATATTTACAATTATCTATATATGTGAATTGAGATTTTTAAATATTTTTTTTTATTATATTATATTAAAGTTTAATATTTTGATAATAATCATATGTGTTGGACTTTTCACGAATTTTTTGTGTGCTTATTCTTAATGTATTAAAGTGTTATTATGAAGAATAATAATCATATGTGTTGGACTTTTCAAGGAATTCATATGTGTTAGATTTCAAAAAAAAAAAATTTATGCTTGCTCTTAATACATTAAAGTGTTATTATGAGGGTAAGACTTGGAGGTTGGGAGAAGTTAATAAATGCTAAGGTTTTTTTTTTAAAATCAAAAATCAGAAAATTTAGATTGGGAGATTGGAGCTCCCACAAGACTTGGTGTTAAAAACCCCCCTTTTGCTTAATATATAGTATAGATTTTTTATTGTTATTTATTTATTTATTATTTTTGTCTATTTTATTTTCTTTATTTCTTATATATTTTTATTTATTTAGACAGATAAATAAATAATAGCTCGAGCCAATAGAATTTCAGACAGATATTCCTACCATAAACTTAGTCAATTTCGTGTTCAGATGCCGATAAGACCTTCAATTCGCGTATCGTAATAGAAGTTCAAACAAATATTCTTACCATAGACAGATATAAACACAAATAACATATAGAATGCACAATTAATTCATAATTTCATCTTAATTACTTGTTAAGCATTCTTAGTTAAGGATTATAGGTTAATCACAGGTCGGAATTGTTACATTTGTACTTCAACTTATTCTTTCTTCCTTCTCTTTTTGCCCTTACCTTGTCCCTTGCTTCAGTTGCCTTCACCATCAAGTCTTCCTTTGTTGGTTGATAACCTAGCCCAAAAGTGAACAAAAGATTGTTGACTTCTGGCACCTTTGTGACTCCTTGTTTACCACTCTTTCTTAGACCAAAACCAAGGATGTACCCTTGTTTGTTCATCATTAGAATAGAGGGTGCGCCGACATATTGGTCATCTTCAAGTGCCATGATGGTTTGTACTAACTGAGCTTCTGCCAAGGTGAAGCCTAAAATGAAGACATCCTCGTCCTCGTGGCGAATATCAAGTAATGGAGTAGTCACATTGAAAGGTGGACGCACTGAAGTATCTCCATTGAAAATAACCACATAATCTCTTTTAACATACTTGATTCTTTGGTGAACAGTCAAGGGCACGGCTCAGAGTTGGTGCATCCATGGTCTTCCTAGCAGCATGTTGAATGTGGGCGGAACATGCATGACGTGAAATTCCACGTTGTACGTATCTGGCCCAAGCTCAATCCTCAATTTCATCGTTCCCAAAACTTCCCGCTGAATGTTGTCATATGCTCTAATAGCCTGTGTGATTGCAGTGTAATCTTTGGGCCTTAACCCTAGTGCATATGTTGTCTTGGCAGGACACACATTTATGGCAGATCTATCATTAACTAGCACTACTGGCACCCATTTCTCTCGACACTTCAATGACACACAAAGGGGTTTGTTGTGAGTTATCCCTTCAGGTGGCAAATCTTTGTCAAAGAAAGTGATAGTCAAGTTCTTCTTCATAAGTGCGAGTAATGCCACTAATTGTTTCAAATTGGTGTCTACGAACAATTTGACTTTGTTCAGTGTAGTCAACATGGCCTGAAGATGTTCACGGGAGGCTATGAGGAGACCCCAAATGGAGATATTTGCTTGAATATTTTTCAGCTGCTGAAGCACACAATCTTCTTCATGATCTTTTCCTTTCCCTCTAGACACTTCCAAAACTTCACCTTGCTTAAGGAATGTGGGTTTGAAATGTCATCCACTACATGTGAGGTGATCCATTTCCTCCATAAACCAAGTGTCATCTAACTTAACAATCCCTCATGCTTCATCAGTGAAAGCTAGGTGAAGGTCTTCGTCTTTCTACCACATCCTTCTTTTATTTAGGTTATCTCCTCCTTTTGAACCAAACAATTGTCAACCATCGGAGTGTTAGTTTGATCTTCACCATCCAAGGACATTTTCTGAAGCAACATGGTTAGATCCCCTAGTTCGTTCTGTTGAGACATGACTAATAGTTGATGAGACTGATAGAGCTTGCTTGAGTACGAGACACAGTAAATTGACTCGGAGAATTATCTTTCTAGGAGTGATAGATGTGAACACAGTCCTGAGAAATATGTAGATGAACCCAGTCAGACTTTGTTCAAACTTTACCATAGGACCTCAAAATTATCATCATTATCAATTAGGTGATAGTTTCCCAACCAAGGAATTTTTAGAATTTTTACCAGAGTGATCAATTAAACAATTGCCTTTCCATTATTTGTTGTTTTATCAAAGAAGAATATCCAATTTTTATCCAAAAATGTGTGATTAAATTACAACTTCCCTTTTTCCAAATTTCAAAATAAAATTTTTTTTCTTAAAAATTTTGAGGAGTTCAGATTTTATTTCAAGTACTCAATCAAATAATCACCCGTTAGCCAAATATCTTCTAGGGGCATCAAAATTTTATTCAAAATGGAAGAAACAATCGCCACTTCCTTAACTAACATTTTTCCATAAAATTGAGATTCTTCCCAAAGTCAATAGCCTATAGAGGTGATGCTAAACACACCAATTGGTATATCAATTAATGTACCAACATATGTTATGACATTGCCATTTCAAAACTATGACCTCACCCATTATACAAACTACAAAGACTCAAAACCTTTAAAATTACGTCACATCATCCGTTAGTACACTAATTGGTTTACCAATTGGTGCATATAGCATTATTCAAGATTTTTATTCAATTAAACTCTTTCCATAATTTCCAAAACTCTACCCAAATTTTATTTCAAAATCTTCTAAGGAATTTCGGATTTTACTCCAAGCAATCAATCAAACAATAATCTTCTAGTCAAATGTCTTCTAAGGGAATTCCAAATTTTTTTCAAAATGAAAGACTTGGTCATCACTTTCTTGTCTAACACTTTTCTATAAAATCAAAATTCCCCAAAGTCAATAGGCCAAAGATTTTCGTCTAGTCAAAAACTTTCCATGATTTCCAAAATTCTACTCAGATTTTTTTTTCTTAAAATTCTTTCCTCCCAAGGAGCCTCAGATTTTTTCCAAGTACTCAATCAAATAATTATCTATCAGTCAAATACCTTTTAGGGGAATTGAAATTTTATTCAAAATGGAAGACTTGGTCACCACTTCCTTATCCACCATTGTTTTCATAAAATTTGAAATTCCTCCCAAAGTCAATAACTTAAAGACTCTCATTCAATCAAATACTTTCCATACTCTCCAAGACTCTACTTAAGGTGGAAAGTTTTTTTTTTTTTAAAGTTGGTCTTTGATCATATATATATATATATATTTATTTTGGATTTTCTAATTCAAACTTAAGAAAGGCAATCGTTTTTTTTTTTTTAATTGACCACTAAGGTAGATATTCAATTTACACTAAAATATTTTAATTTGGGAAACCACCCCCTAATTTACTATTGATTGAACATAATCATAATCAAAATCCAATTACTGCCTAATCAGGCTCCCCAAATTTTGGAACTAAATCACTGCCTTTCTAATTGCCAATCCACAAAATCAAATCAAATCATTTTCATTCAAGACAAGATACCACATAAGCACACAATTTGCATTCATGCCTATTTGGGGGTAGGGTTGCCCTGTACTAATTTGGAAATAGGATCTAAGATTCACTAAATCATACAAAAAGGCAACAATACATCCTAGAAAGGAGAGTATCCTGTCCTAGTTTGGAAAGTGCTAAAGCTCTCTATATGCAAAGGGTAGGTTTGGTCAAAAGGGTACATCAGTTATGGCTATCAATATATACCACATTTGCCACGACCAACCCCCGCCCCACGGGATTAAAGACGTAACCGGCCAGTAATCTGAAATAACTAAAAGCCTGCTTAATAGTAAATAATATTAGGGGCTGGTGGAAGCCAATGATATTACATTACATCATCCAATGAGCTGTGAAACTAAAATGAATAAACAAACTTTTATATGCATCATTGTACAATCACCATTACTATATTATACATGTGTGCCAAAATCATATACGACACTTAGGGAATTAATCCCTTAATTAAAATTCATAAAACAAAAGATCTTAACTATAATTCACTTGATCACTCTACAAAAGGGTGAACTCATAATCACCTAAAAGCCTTGGAGTTATTTCAAAAGAAACCTTGAAGTGAGGCACAATGGTTGGCTTTACAAAGCAATAGGTAGGTTGATGTCCTTAGGTCCTTTCCGGAGCTTGATCACCTACATAATAAATATAAACGGTGAGTTAAAGCCCAGTGAATAAAAATGCATAAAGAGGTTATGAATGATGTCCGTTTAGACATTAAGGTCAATAAGTTACTGTAACAAGTCCATTCACATAGCAGTAGCATGTTCATTAAATAAAAGCATATACTCATAAGGACCCACGTACACATGTAGCAGTCTTTCAGATCATTGTCGGTAAGATCATAGTCGGTACAGACGTTCATATAAATCAATATTTTGTACTCATTTAGCCATGGTATTATTACCCCCAGGCGACGGCCACATGAACATAGGCCACGGTATTGTTACCCCCAGGTAAGGGCCACGTGAACATAAACCACGGTACTGTTACCCCCGGGTAAGGGCCATGTGAAAATAATGCATAAGGTGGAATACTCATTCATTCAATAAATCATATCGCTTTAGAAAATAGTCCTTAACATTAACAGTCACAAAGAAATGCATACAAGTACTTAAACATAGCTTAAACAAATCTTTACAACATTGTTATTCATAGTTAGTTCCGTGGAGCACATGGCTAGGATGCGGCGTCTAACCTACATAAACACATGCAAGTACAATGGTTCAACATATGGCCCCATTGGTTCGATTACTCGTTACTTAGTCATTAAATCTCTCCTTTTCGTTCCTTAATTTCCTTCATTTTTATAAGATGCGAATGCATATGAAAACCACTTGAAAGCCATGTAAACGGAGGCCCAAAAGTCAGAAACATAGACAGAAAAATAGACTGAACTTGCCCTATTGGCCGCACGTGTGGTGGGCTTGGCTACACATACGGTGGCCTGGCGGCTCATACAGTGGCCTTGGCTGCACAAGCAGTGATTAAGCAGAATACAATTTTGGGCAGAGGAGGCCCGACCGCTTGAGCGGCGGCCTGGGCCTCTTGAGCGGTTTGGGTGAAAATAGTTCAAAATTTCTGTTGAAAACCAAGTTCAATTTTAAGTAAATCAAGGCCCAAAATGCATCAAAAAAACTTGAATCTAGCATATCTAACTTCAATTATAAAACATAAAGCCAAATCAAACTTAAGTTGGCAAAGGAAAGATTCATTACAAAAATGAAAAAAAAAGTCATAGAACATGGGGTTTAAGTTCCAATCCTTCCATTTCATGGAGTTTCCTCATAAATCATGCAAAAAGCAATTGGTTAAACATGGAGAATGCCATGTAGATTCACCTCTTGAACTAGTTTCTAGATTTTCCTCTTTAGGGTTCTTACCAACAATTACACCACTTTTCTTCATAATTCCATGATGAGGACAACTTTAATTCATGAGCTTAAAGAAATATTTCTTACCTTAAAAATAGTTGATTTGGTGAAGCTTACTCAAACCCCCTTCTTCTTCTTCTTGAACTCTAGGTTTCCCTTTTTCTCTCTTGTCTCTAGAAATCTCTCAAGTCTCTACAACAATATCTATCTCTATCTACTCCATCTTATTTGATGAATAAGATTAGGCCTTGTTTGGTTCTTCTTAATTCTCTTCCTAATTCTAAGTTTAATTTTTAATAACTCAATTCTCATCACAATCCACGTCACTAAATTGAACCAGACTACTGTGAATCAGGCTGTAATTGCCTATTTCAAATATTTACTTTTAATCTTATGGTTTACTAATTCAGACAGGTTTACTTCCTATTTCTATCTATCTGTTCCCATTAAGTCAATACATTTACCACATGACCAAAGAACACATGACATATAATTTTGCATATAAAGACATAACTAAGGAAAATCACATAATTTAACAATTAATTAAGGAGGCGGGTGTTACATTTTCTCCTCCTTAGGATGTTTGGTCCTCCAAACTTAGGTACCTTCTTCTGTGAAGAATGTAGGGTCTAAAGGAAAGAGATCCAGGTATCTTTGCTTCATATTGTCTTCTCTTTTCCATGTTGCATACA
>JAPPVO010002339.1:0-15962 GCA_030407325.1 Camellia japonica
CGTGTACCTAGATGTCGTTTGGTGCGTGTGCAAGGGTCAATAAGTGTTTCCTTCAGTACATAACCTCTCAGTTCTCGTTCTCTCAGACCTGGAGTGACGAGTCCTGGAAGTCCTTGACTGAGTATCGCCTATTCTAAGGCTCCTACTCTCTGCTTACGACGGCGTGGTATGTCTATCACGATCTTCCGAGTGGCGAGGGGGCGTGTTGCCTTTGCGTCCCTCTCCTGTCGCCACCTCTTTTCCTTTTATCTGGCACTTCATTGTCTCCATGTCTGCCGCCATCCTCCTAATCAACTCGTCTTGCTTCCTCACGCGATCCTCCAGAACTTGAGGATCAAGCCTCCGCCTCTACCTTTCGGGACTTTGGGAGCGACAGGGGCTAGTACCCCGTCTATCCCTTGTGTCCCTCTGGGAGTTCCGTCACTGAGGTTCTAATTCTGCCATGGTTGGGATAGAGGGTAGACCTTCGTGCCTCCCACCACCCTCTGGGGTTTTCCCATCGATAGCAGATTGCGGCAAGTCTTCATTGTGCGCCATTGATTTCAACTAAAGAGGAAACCTCGATCAAAAGGTTTTGTTCTTCGTGAAATTCCCACAGACGGCGCCAATTGTACGAGTACGAAATAATCTTCTCGTATAATCCTGTTGATCAAGTTTGCGCTTCCTCCAAACGTCGTCGCTTTACTCCCTGAAAACACAAACGTGAGCTAGCCGGCGGGTGTGTGCCAGATACCTCTCCGATGCCTAAGTCAGCAAAATAGACAAATAGACAAAAGCTCTGTGTATTCGAGAATCAAAGTTGTGATACCTGTCCATAGGTCATTTCATGAGCTTTTATAGATCCTGTGTGGCACAATCCATGTAGGACTCTTACTCCTCAATGTAAAGTCCTCCTAGGAATCACTCACCCTACTCACTACCAACCAAGTGAGATGGTTTACACAATCCTAGTAGAACTATACTTTCCTTAGCAAAGTCCTCTTAGGAGTCTCATCACTGCAAGCCAAATGAGATGACTCTACCATGGTGGAATAACAGTATGACCGAGCTAACACTAGCCCTTGGACATACTCAAACCGGTGCTTTCATATGCAATGCCTAGCTCGGTGCTTGTCTACTAATATCTCGATCTTGGTTGTTTAGACCGAGCTAACTGCAGCAGTCTCTGACCGAGCTAAAAAGGGTGAGATCCAAGTTATGAAGCCCAAACACCTCGGCCCAAACTTCACCTGGTCCTAGCTCGTTAGTTTTTAAGACCGAGCTACACCAGCTCTTATCCCGGCCCAATTTGTTGCCTAACTTCTAAAGAAGACTTTTCCTTAGTGCGGCTCAATTAATTTATAAGTTACTCTCTCAGGACCCACACCCCATTAGAGCTATGAAAGCTCCTTTATTAGAGCTCCAAAACATTTTCGGTGGTGCTACATGCACCAATTAGTGTACACACTAGTGTACCAACTAGTGTTATGATATCATTAATGATCCTATTTATTATACAAATTACAAATATCCAAAACCTCTAAAATTATACCACATCACTAGTTAGTATACTAGTGTGTACACTAATTAGTGCATATAGTATTATTCAAACATTTTTGTAATTTGTTTATCAATTTTATTTTAGCCCCTTGAGTGCGCATGTGAACTTGAGGATACCCAACTATTTTATCAATAATGCTATGATCATATTTTTTAAAAATAACTCGGTATTTGGCTCATTTCAACGATTAATTTGAGAAATTAATTCCATCTTTCATTAGGTGGGGGTCCAATTAAAGCAGGAGTAAAACTTTTTATGGACTGACTTCAAAAAATTATTTATACCTAAGAAATTTTAAACTTGATTTGTCTATTATGTATCATTGCATTGGTTTATAGGACCTCACATTATTCATGTATGTGTGTTACCAATTCAATCAATTGTGATAGGCTTGAGTCTTTTAATTGAGTCTTACAAAAAAAAAAAAAAAAAAAAAAAGTCTTTTAATTTGGCCATGTCTATTATGTCTCATTGCATTGGCTTATAGGATCTCAGTATGTGTGTTACCAATTCAATTGTGATAGGCTTTAGTCTTTTAATTGAGTTTTACAAAAAAAAAGGGAAAGTCTTTTAATTTGGCCATGGGTAGGTGAGTAGTTGTGTAAAATAAATTTCTTCACACACTTTTATAGTAGGTGAATATTACATATATTATGATTGGTGTAAAATAATAAATTGTATACCCAAAATGTGTAATGACCACCCCACTTAAATGTACAAATCTTATTATAGAGGAAATATCATTTTACCCCTTAAACTTTCACGCATCTTTCAATTTGACCCTCAAACTTCAATTAATATCAATTTTATACCTGAACTTTTAAAATTTTGATTAATTTGGCCTTTGCTGTTATATTCCGTCTACAATTAGATAAAATGTGCCAACGCGGCACCAAAATTCATTTAGAATTTCATTTTACCGCTCAAACTATACCTTAAAAATCAATTTGCCCCCCAAATATAAAAAATTTAAATTTAAATATTTAATAGATAATTTTTTATCTCAATAATGAATTTTTTTTTGAAATAATGTATAATTTGCAAAAAAAATAATAAAAAAATATAAAAATTGATTAAATGGTTTAATACGTTTGTAAAAAAATATTTATTTTTTATTTGGAATAATTCAAAAATTGATTAAATGTTTTAATTTGTTAGATCCAACATACAATTGACATTTAATGCCAAAAGTACAGGTATAAGATAAACCAAAATTAAATATTATTATATTAAATAACTTACAAACCATAACTTAATTTTAAAACCATACTAAGCACAAAACTAAAAATGAAAAAGAAAATCTAGGAAAAAGAATTTTATCTTTGTAACAGAAGAAAAATATTGTTTCGATTGAGGTACGACATTGCTTACATATATACTAAATATGTTTAGATATGCCAAAAATTAAGAAAGAAAAATTTGAGTACATATTTTGTGTACCTGGTACGTATACAGAAATATCATACGTTGGTAAGTACTCGGTACGGTGCGACATGCTTGTCGAACTATCCATACTTCAAAATCTCAAGATAATTCTAAATAAGAATTTTTATATTTTTATTATTTTTTGGCAAAGTATATATTATTTAAATTTTAATTTTTTGGGCAAATTACAACAATGGTCCCTATAGTTTACCCGTGATTTCATTTTGGTCTCTGTACTTCTAATTACATCAATTTTGCCCCTACAATTTGGTTTTTGGCTCTATGTGGTCTAATAGTTAACCGCCGTTAACTTTTTTGATGGAAACCCGTGCGTACCTTGCACGCACGGGATGAAAACCAGTCACTTTTTGGAGTGTACTTAAAAAAAAAAAGTATACTTTTTTTTTTTTTTTTGGGTCACATTATCTCTCTATGTTTTTGTATATTTATTTAAATCATCCCAAACAACCTTATTATATATATATATATATATATATATATATGTATATATTTTATTTTTAGTGAATATTTTTAAAATTTTAAATAATATATTTTTTATTTTTTTAGATACACCTTATTTAGATGTATCTAAAAAGTAAAATATTTTAAAAAATTAATAAATACACAAAATATGAAAAATATACTAAATTTTCGTTTTTTTATTTTATATTTTTGGTTTTTAATTATTATTTTTTAAATATTAAAAATTAATTTCGTATAAATAAATATCAAAAATAAAATTTAAAAAAAATTAAAAATTATTTCCTTCCAAAAATAAAAAATTAGATGAAAATAATATATATTTTATTCTTTTACCAAACTAATTTTTAAAATTTTAATATTTTTCAAAACATAATTTCTAAAACTCAACCAAATAGAGGTGTAATGAAGTAACCTGTCTATTTGATAAAATATAGTTTTTATTGGAATTTTAGCTAAAACATAATTTATTGAGTCAAAATCAACTTATAAAAATTTAATACTAAAAAAACTAATTTATTTGATACATTGTTAACTTTTTGACTCATGCAATGTTTGGTAATTTTTTCAGTTTTTAGATCAATAGCATTCATTATAAACATTAATATGCAGAATTATAAACACCTTCATAATTTTATAATTAATTTTAAAAAAATAAAATTATACACACTAATTAATATACTAACGAATGATGTGACAAAATTTTAGAAGTTTTATGCAGAATTATGAACACTTTCGTAATTTTATAATTAATTTTTGAAAGAATAAAAGTATATGCACCAATTCATATACCAATTAATGTACTAACAAATGATATGATATAATTTTAAAAATTTTGAACCTTTGTAATTTATATAATAGGTGAGATTTATAATTTTGAAGTGACAATATCATAATATATATTAAAACACTAATTGATATATCAATTACCGTATGTAACTTTTCCCTTATTTTTTGGATTCCCTGAACTAAGGGTTATTATTTGAAGATATTTCCTCCAAATTAGAAGCAGCCGAGCCAAAGCTCTTAAGCTTAGCATGATTGCAGGCGTGATTGGGTGGTAATTTTACATAAAAATATAAAAATTGAAAAAATTACCAAACAGTGCACAAGTCAAAAAGTTAACAATGTATCAAATAAATTAGTTTGAATAATGCTTCGGACCCCCAGTGGGGGTGCTGGGGGTCGGCTGTGATTGGCCCAAAAAAACTGTTTTTATTTTTATTTTTATTTTTATTTTTTTCAGCCAATGAGAGGCTGACACGTCGCTAGGGATGCCACTGGGGGTCGGAAGCATTGTTGAATTAGTTGAATAATGCTTCGGACCCCCAGTGGGGGTGCTGGGGGTCGGCTGTGATTGGCCCAAAAAAATTGTTTTTTTTTTGTTTTTTGTTTTTTGTTTTCAGCCAATGAGAGGCTGACACGTCACTGGGGTGCCACTGGGGGTCGGAAGCATTGTTGAATTAGTTGAATAATGCTTCGGACCCCCAGTGGAGGTGCTGGGGGTCGGCTGTGATTGGCCCAAAAAAACTGTTTTTCTTTTTTTTTTTTTTTTTTCAGTCAATGAAAGGCTGACACGTCACTAGGGGTGCCACTGGGGGTGCCACTGGGGGTCGGAAGCATTGTTGAATTAGTTGAATAATGCTTCGGACCCCCAGTGGGGGCACTGGGGGTCGGCTGTGATTGGCCCAAAAAAACTGTTTTTCTTTTTTTTTTTTTTTTTTTTTAGCCAATGAGAGGCTGACACGTCACTGGGGTGCCGCTGGGGGTCGGAAGCATTGTTGAATTAGTTGAATAATGCTTCGGACCCCCAGTGGGGGTGCTGGGGGTCGGCTGTGATTGGCCCAAAAAAACTGTTTTTTTTTTTTTTTTTTCAACCAATGAGAGACTAACACGTCACTGGGGGTGCCACTGGAGGTCGGAAGCATTGTTAAATTAGTTGAATAATTCTTCGGACCCCCAGTGAGGTGTTGAATTAGTTAAATTTTTATAAGTTGATATTGACTCAATAAATTATGTTTTAGCTAAAATTCCAATAAAAGCTATATTTTAGCAAATAGACAGGTTACTTCATTACACCTTTATTTGGTTGAGTTTTAGAAATTATGTTTTCAAAAATATTAAAATATTAAAAATTAGTGTGGTAAAAAAATAAAAATATATATTATTTTCATCTGATTTTTTATTTTTGGGAAGGAAATAATTTTTAATTTTTTTAAATTTTATTTTTGATATTTGTTTATATTAAATTAATTTTTAATATTTAAAAAATAATAATTAAAAACCAAAAATATAAAAAAAATGAAAATTTAGTATATTTTTCATATTCTGTGTATTTATTAATTTTTTAAAATATTTTTTTTTATAAATATTTTACTTTTTAGATACATCTAAATAAGGTGTATCTAAAAAAATATTAAAAAAATTATTTAAAATTTTAAAAATATTCACAAAAAATAATTAATATATTAAGTAGGGAGATGCACCAATAAATCCCAAATTAATAATTTATGCACTGTTTAGTCCCAAATGTTTTCTTATGAACTGAACAGTCCCATTGTAAGGGAATTGACCATTAAGGGCATAAACATTGTACGCGTGCGTGGTATAACTGCTGGGCAACGCTGGTAATTTAGAAATGTAAAATTACGGAAAAAGGGCAGCGGTTTCCAATGCTGTTACATTAGTAGTTCCATATTCGGTTTATTAATCTATACGAACATCATCTTGTTATTTGCATCTTATCAGCACAAACAAACATCATCTTGTTAGTTACATTAGTAGTTCCATTGATGTTCCCCCTGTTATTTGCATCTTATCAGCACAAACATCAGCACCAACAATGGCAGCCCCTTCGGTTTATTAATCTATACGAACATCATCTTATCAGCACCATCATCAGAACATCATCGGCCTGATGTTCCCCTTGTTATTTGCATCTTATCAGCACAAACACCCACAGCAACATCAGATGTTGATGTTCCGATCTCACGGCGCTGATGTTGCGATGTTGATCATGGCGTTGATGTTGCAGACGATTGCAAACCACGACGGCAGATCGGTGTGTTGATGTTGCAGACAATTGCGAACCACGAAGGCAGATCGGTGTGGATCGGCAGCAAACAGGGACAGAAAACTCTCAAGCAACGGAGCAAACAATGAACACCCACCACTCCACTAACCCCGTTTCCCAAACCCTTGCATACCTTAACATTAACAATCCCCCAAAAACAAACAAACAACCCAAAAAAGGGTACAATTGTAACTGCAAAATAATGGAAATTAAGTAAACAACATTATTAAAAAAAAAGGGACTAAATGGTGCATAAGAAAACTTGTAGGACTAAATGGTTCACCTTTTCAGAAAATAGGATTTTTGGGTAAATTTTCCTATATATAATAAGGTTGTTTGAGATGATTTAAATAAGTGTACAAAAAAATAGAGAGATAATTTGACCCCAAAAAAAAAGAGAGTATACACTCCAAAAAGTGACTGGTTTTCATCCCGTGCGTGCAAGGCACGCGCGAGTTTCCGTCAAAAAAGTTAACAGTGGTTACCTATTGGACCACATAGAGCCAAAAACCAAACTATAGAGGCAGAATTCATGAAATTATAAGAATAGGGACCAAAATGAAATCATTGGGTAACTATAAGAACCATTGCTGTAATTTGCCCTAATTTTTTCATTATAGAGATAAAAAAATCATTTATTAAATAATTAAATTTAATTTGTTTATATTTAGGGGGCAAATAAATTTTTAAAATATAGTTTGAGGGGTAAAATAAAATTCCAAATGAACTTGGTGTCATGTCAGTACATTCTGTCTAATTGTAGACGAAATGTGACGGTAGGGGTCAAATTGATCAAAATTTTAAAAGTTTTGATGTAAAATTGATATTAATCGAAGTCTGGGGTCAAATTGAAAAATGCGTGAAAATTTGGCGGGGAAAATGATATTTCCTATTTTTCTTTTCCATATAATTGGCAATTTTGAAGTCCTCTTTGTTGAGGCAAAAGAACCGTCAACGCAATCGCTTGATAATTGGCTTAAATTTAATCTGTAAAAAAATTTCAATCTTTCCTGACACGCTCTTATTTATGATATTTTTCTTCATAAGAAAAATAAACAAATTGTCCCACAATACATGGACCCCTTTGGTCGTCTTTTGCTTTTTGGGTTAATTATATTAATTAATTTTTTTATTTGTTACATGTTAATTTCAATTGTTTATTTATTTTTTACTTTAGTTATCTTTTGTCTCAGAATTTAGAAAATAACTTTCCTTCTATTATTAATTTTAAACGGTATTGATGCTAAGGATTAAAGTGTAACAAATTATATATTTTGCAGATTAAAGTTAAAAAAATAAAAAGATTTGTAAGGAAACTTTCGCATAATACACATACACAAACACTATTATTTTTGTAGGAAAAAGATCCGGACCCCCTTTCCCCCCACTACCTTGACCCCCTCTGCTTCTGATTGGTCAGATTTTTATTTTTATTTTTATTTTTTTCCTTCTACTCCAATCACCACCCGCCATGTGTGTGTGGGGATGGTGATTGGAAGGGGTCTCTATCAAAGCCCATTTTTCTATTCCTTATCGAGAATAGTAGTGATATGCGGCAAAGAATAACTTGCATTGAAGTAATGCATCAAATCACATAACCCATTCACCAACTCAACTCTCTTAACATATCATCACCTTATCTAAAGGGTTATTGATTGTTACTTGGGTATAGTTTTGGAAGAGAAAAGACTAGTTTCAAGATGTGGCTTCCAAAGAAGCCCCTTTGGGCTCCATCTTTGTCATACTCAATCTCTGTTTCAGTACTCTTACTTGTCACCCCTTTGCTTGTCTTCTCACTAGATGGCTGTACACTTTGTCCTCAGAGATCTTGGTTTTCATTCCACTCTCCTTGGCCTTGGAGAGTTGGTTTTTTAAGTTCTTATTCTTTGCCTGTGAATGAAGAACTTGACAGGCCTCCTAATTTGGAAGGTTCTTTAGTATTGAATAGTTCATCAGCACATACACTGCTGGATGAAGAAACAGCTCTTCAATCTCTAGTAAGTAATTCAATATATGTATGTTATCATCATGGTTTAAAATATCAGCCCACCATATTTATCGGGTTTTTTGACTTTTCAATATATTGAGGGAAATGAAAATTGCAAACGTAATAGTTGGTTATGATACATATATGTTCAAATTATTCACAATTAATTGCAATGAAGTTATATAAAAAAAAAAAATAGCCGTTAATGATTTGAAAATTTACTCAATATTCTCGACATAGCTACTTTTTTTATGGATTCAAATGAATTTACCACTGCATTATTTGATTTCTAATATGCTTTGATATATCAGTGAGAATGAAAGTCACGCGCATATCAACTAATTCTCGATATGTATCCATTCATAACTAATTTTTGGCCCAACTGACAATCAATAAGGCCAAAGTATAATGTTTTTTTCTTTGGATAATTTAAAAAATTCACATCAGCTTCACCTGAATCCCAATCCGTATTTCATCACAATGTTGCATGCCAATTGCCTACTACTACTGATTTATACATCATTCTTTCTTGCTGATAATAGAAAGAAGAAGAGGGGATATTTGCAAAAGTAAGACTCAAACTCAAGCATCATGCATAGTATAGGTTCATCTCTTTAATTATTATTTTTTAGTCTGTGGGTAGAGGAAGAGGGGATCTAGGGTCAACCTTGGGTTAATGAATCGACTCTACTAGTGTTTTACTACTGCAATATCGCTCTAGCGTTCATCTCTTCATTCGCATTATTAAAGTTTCTAATGTTTAAATTACAAATTTATCGAACATCTTACATGTCCTTCGCATATTAAAGTTCTATAATTATTAATATTACATATGCGGATAAAATTTAGGAAGAATTTCCAGTAAGTGGTAATTAGAGAAATTTATTACATATTTATGAAAAAAATTATAATTATTAATATTTATAAATTTTACCACTTGTAATTAATTTTTAAGTTTAACATATAAAATTTTTCTTAAAATTTATTAAAGCGGCCTACTTATTGTGGGTCGATTTTGGGTTAATGAAGGAGTTACAAGTCAATGGAAAGGACGTTCAAGATATATGTGTATGAAGAGGGAGAGCCACCAATATTCCACAATGGACCTTGCAAGCACATATACTCCATGGAAGGACTCTTCCTAAGCTTCATGGAGTCCAACACTCACTTTCGAACCCGCAATCCCGATCTAGCTCATGTTTATTTTCTCCCCTTCAGTGTGGTGATTATCATCGAAACCTTATTCGATCCAATTATCGGGGACAAGGCTGTCTTGAAACGCACTGTTGGTGGTTATGTTCGTCTCGTTTCTAGCAAGTACCCATATTGGAACAGAAGCCTTGGAGCTGATCATTTCATGCTTTCTTGCCATGATTGGGTATGTATGTATTATTCACTTCAATGTTGTTACATTCTTTCTTGTCATATGATGTCGTTAAATGGGCGTATTTGGTTAGCAAGAAAGTGTTTGAGAAAGTCGATTTTTGTTTTTTTTGTTTAATATGATTGTGGTGGAAGTTAAAAATAAATAAATAAATAAATAAAAGTGTTTATTTTTTGAAAACAAAATAACCACCAAATGTTTGGGTGTTTCAAAACAAAATTTAAAAAAAAAAAAAATTTCGAGTTCTATAAAAAGTGATTTTTTTTTAAAAAAGAAAAAAAAAACTACTTTTCAGAAAGAATTGAAAGCAAAAGCACAACGAAAAATGTGCTAAATTTCCCGAAAATGGTAAATTCATTTTTAATTTTTGGCAATATATATATTTTCTTACTTTTCCTTCTTTTGAGATTTTTTTTTTGGGTATAAAAAGAGAAATGGAATTTGGGCACCATATCCAAAAATCATTTTCAACCATTAGATTTGGATAAAAGAAAATTTAAGGTATTAATTGGTAAAATTGAATACAAAAAATAAAGTAATTTTCATAATATTTATCATCAAAATTTAACTCTACTCATCGCACAATATAACTAATTATTTACCATTGTAATTATTAAAACCAACTGTACATAGCACACCATTTGATCATGCCTGTTAAATTTTTTTTCTTAGATATGCAATAAAATTATACTTGGATTTTTATTTTCATTATTTATATTTTGCTTAATTTTCAACCACTTTCACTTTCGATCTTTTTTTCCATTCAAACATTTGCCATACTTCACCTCAATCCAAACATATGCAACACCGTATGTTCCTCAATTATACTTCACCTCAATCCAGGTACTCTGCAATGCAAACACCTCCGAGCACTTCAATCCAAAGAAAGATGCATCATTTCCAGAAATCAACCTCAAAACAGGTGAAATCGAGGGACTCACAGGGGGATTGCCTCCCTCCAACCGCACAGTCCTAGCCTTCTTCGCAGGTGGTGCACACGGTCACATTAGATCTACATTCCTCAAACACTGGAAAGAAAAAGATGAACAATTACTCGTCTACGAAACTCTCCCTGAGGGAATGTCTTACCCTGACATGATGAAGAAGAGCAGGTACTGTTGGATCATAATTAAAATTTTAAACATAAAGTTTGTATGAAAATTTTATTTGTATATCGTTACACTTTTTTATTTGTGAAAAGTTGAATTAAGTGTTTTTAGTATGTAAATCCTCCAACAGGTACTGCATTTGCCCGAGCGGGTGGGAAGTGGCGAGTCCAAGAATCGTGGAGGCGATATACGCAGAGTGTGTACCGGTTTTGATCTCACAGAACTTTGTCCTGCCCTTCAGTGATGTCCTGGATTGGAACTCATTCTCAGTCGAGGTTTCAGTCAGTGACATACCCAACCTGAAGAAAATTCTTTTGGGAATACCTGAGGACCGGTATCTGAGACTGCGGGAGGGAGTCAAGCAAATGCAGAGGCATTTTCTAGTGAACGATCCTCCGAAGAGATATGATGTGTTCCACATGATAATTCACTCGATCTGGCTTAGGAGATTGAATGTTCTTGTTTATAGTTGATTGATCAAACATTCAATTGTCAAGAATACAAAATAGTTTTTTGTAACATCAAATAAGATTAGGATTTATCATTTCAAATTAGTTAAAACTTTTCAGAAAAAAATGTTGTAGTACGAATGCAACATTCCTATGTAAGAACAACCATTTAAAGAGAGCCGGGCTTTCTATTTCTTATTTCTTGATTGTTTTTTGACAACATTATTCAACTTCTTTTAACACCTAAACTTGATCGGGCGGAGGAACAGATGTAGGGTTCTAATCTCACAGAGCAAATGTTCATGTAACCAAAATATTTCCATACAAAGGGCTACAATAAAACAAATTTTTAAAATTTTTTAAGAGGAGGCGTATTATTGTTTTTGATTTTTTTAATTAATAGTATTATAGTAAGGGATTTTTGAAAGGGAAATTTAGCTATAAACCCCCTTTACTTTCCTTTCATTGTTAAAAGGACTAAGAAAAAAATTATACTTTCTAAACCCCCTCATAATTATAAAGTTTTGCATAAAGGACAAAATTTATTATTTAAATATTTTATATGACTATTATACCCTCAGCTTCTGCATATATAATCAGCTTCGTCATCAACTAATCATAATCACCATAGTCGTGTTCCAAGCTTCAGCAGAAGATCATGAATTACCTTGAGTTGAGCTTCGGCAACATCGATCCTTCGAGATCGCTGAGTGGCTTCAATGGCCTCGCGTTGCCGATCAGCCTCCTCTCTGCATCTTCTCAACTCTCCTTCAACTGTTCATCTTCTCTCTCGTCTCTCTCTTCTAACCCTAGCTTCCTCCATGGCCGGAGCTGTGGAGAACTTGCAAATCGCACTGATACATACATATATATATATATATATATATATATCTATATATATGTGTGTGTTTGTGTGTTTTTGAGATTTGAATTCGAATATATATGTGTTTTGGGATTTGAATTCGAATATATATATATTTACATATTCCGATCTCTAATCTATATATATATCTATATATATGTGTGTTTTGAGTCTTTAAGATCGGAGATTTGAATGATTAAGCTCAAAGATTTAAAGTAAAATATGAAAAATCTGTGTATGAAAAATCTCAAGATTTTTGAAAGCTCAAAGTTTCAAAAATCTGAAAAATCTGTAAAATCTGAAAAATCTGAAGAACCGGGGTATGAAAAATTGAGATTTCTCTGAAATTTTCAGATTATAGGCCTGATTCGAGAATTATAGGCCTGATTCAATGTTTTTCAGAGTAAACATCGATTGATTCAAGGATTATAGGCCTGATTCAAAGCTCAAAACTCAAAGTTCCATCGATTTTTCAGAGTAAACATCAAATTTCATTTGATAGAACCAGAGTAAAATTTTACTCTGGTTCTATTGCTTTGTTTTTTTCATTTGACAGAACCAGAGTAAAATTTTACTTTTATACAGAGTAAAATTTTACTTTTAGCTTCAGAGTCTCACAGTTTACTTATTTTTCAGAATAAATTTTACTTTTATACAGAGTAAAATTTTACTTTTAGTTTCAGGGTGCAAAATTTTACTCTTATTCAGAGTAAAATTTTACTTTTATACAGAGTAAAATTTTACTTTAGTTTCAGAGTGTAACATTTTACTCTTATTCAGAGTAAAATTTTACTTTCATACAGAGTAAAATTTTACTTTAGTTTCAGAGTGTAAAATTTTACTTTCATACAGAGTAAAATTTTACTTTCGTACAGAGTAAAATTTTACTCTGAAATACATAGTGAAGATGGCTTAATAGGAGAGCTGATAGATATGAGGGTAATATAGTAAAAGAAACAAGTTTTAAAAAATCAGGGGGTTTTGAAAGTACTTATATAATTCTTATCCTTTTGAAAGACAAATTAGATAGTGAGGGGGCTATGACCAAATCCCCCCTTTTTGAAACTTTGGAGAGAGATGTTTGCTTTCAGCTCCCATTTCCCCTTACATCCACTCCTAGGAGATGTTCTGGTAATTGTTTCTTGGTTGGCCAAGCATGAGATCATCTGTCTCACTTTTTGTAATTTTGATGATATGATAATATTAATAGAGAATGAGACAAAATTAAAACATATTATCAATCAATCAATAAGCTTGGAATAAATAGGAGTTTTCTATTGTCGATGTCACGATTCACCATCTCATGAATGACTTTCAAAATTTTGTTAAGGTACATTAACACATTTCTACAATCATTATTATTGAAATCTTATATTGTATTGTACATATCCTTTGTGTTCTCAAGCTACTAATCTCTTTTTTTTTTTTTTTAAATGCAAGTTCAAATCCCAGTATGAATGAAAAACAGAACACTGAATGGAAGGTAGGTAGGCTATAAAGAAAGATCAAATTTGTCTTATGTCTCATTTGAGAACAGATTATTTTAGTAATTTTTTGATTTTTTACGAAAAGATATGCATAAAAGTAGAGAAAGTGATATGACAATTTATAGTGACTTTTTGATTAAAATATATAGTTGACAAACGAGACCTTTGTATTAATTAAAAATAAATTTGTGCACGAATAAAAAAGAGTTTAAAAATAAATTAAAAATTAGGGACCAATTTTGAAGGACATCCATGACATGAAGAGACATTTTTCAATAGACAAAGGTAGAAATTTGTAATGCAAATCGTTCACGTTACGGAGACGCTATCATCCTCTAAACTGCAATTTTGGGCTTGTACGGAGAGCAAATATTCGGCGATGCCCGTACTCCTTTCTATCAAGCTTCTTGTCTGTCCGATCGACCTGCGAACACAACGGCGGTGAGCTACCTGGCGGTGTGTGGCCGGAAAATCCCTCCTACGGTCAAGTTAGCACACACTCAGATAGAAAGAGAGAGAGAGGAGAGTTGAGTGTTTAGGTTGTTCTCACCAAATGATGTTCCATCCCAGCATGGGGGGCGCAGACACGCTTATATACTTTCTGCGCCCAAATCTGCTCCCGTTAGTCTCTTGACACGTGGTGCTGCTCTCCTATCTGTCAGCACAAATCCTGCAATCACCACCTAACCAAACCGTCAGGCTATATTAGCGGAGCCCGGCAGACCGGTGGAACCACCTCGGCCTTTCACGACCGCGCTGCGCAGCGTACCCAAGTGCTCCACTCGCCGAGCTCTATACAGCCAAGCTCGGTAGCATTCCGGCATAATCGAGCTACTCGTGCTCCCACAAAACCTGGGTAGCAGAAGCTTATCTCGGCAAAGGTAGACTTCGGGGATGGGCCTCGACCGAGCAAGTCCAAGTTTGGGGAAGCTCGGTCCAAAACATGAGACCGTCCTCAGGCCCTGGCCACGACCAACCGAGATCCGCTCCAGGCAAGCCCAAGTTAGCTCGGCCCAAACTTGCTTGGCCCATCCTATCCGGCTTCTTCCACAGCCCAAAGCCAGACTATAAATCTCCCTCTCAATTGCCCCTTAATTCCGTCCGCAAGAGCGTAACTGGGATTACACGATCCGACCGGGGTAGATTCTTCCTCGGTCCTTAACTTGCGAAGCCTCAACCGCGCTAAATCCTGAGCTTGGTTTGTCAATTTGCTCGGCTGACGCCTCGACTCGCCTTCCTATCTCTTCAATTCTGACACCGCCGTCGATTGGGACACGCGTCAATCATTTATTGGCCCTCGAGCAGCCAACCCAACCGTCCCTTCATATTCAAATTTGGGCGGCCTTTTCACTCCTATAAACATGCCAACCCTCCCTTCACTTTCTTCTTACTGACTTTCCTTCATTCCAGACGTCTTTGAGCTACAGTGCTTGACCTCCATTCTTGTTCTTGTTCTTCGTTCGTGCTTGAAGAGGTAGCCTCTGCCTCCAAACTGGTACGTTCTTCGCGTCTTCCTTATAGCTTTTCTTTTTATTTGGTATTTCACATTCTAGGGCATAAAGTCCATAGGTTTTAGGATATACCCCCCACCCCCAAAAGACCCTCTCCTGCCCTTGTTCTCTTCGTTGTTCCTCAATTTCAGTGATGAAGACAAGAAGATCTGGAGCAGACCGGGCTCCAGGTCTTCTTTTGATCCCAAAAAAATCAAAATCGAGCAATTTGCAAGTTTGCAAAAACTGGTGTAGAAACCCAGGTAGGCAGAGGACTTGACCGCTCGACCGGGCTAACATCTGGTTCGCTCAAACGGCCGAGCTCCTGGGTTTACCTTCGTGACCGAGGTGGTCTGGCACTCTACCTGACCGAGCTAAAGTCAAGCTCGTTTTGCGCAACCGCGCTCCCGCTTACACTTAACCTCCTTTTCCTGCAGAGTCCAAGGGGACCACACACCAGTACCGAGGCTCTCAAAGACCGAGCAGCCATCAAACAAGAGTCTGTGCCAAACCACCTCAGCCGCGCTAAGACCAGCCGGCTACACATGGGGCGCTACCGCTCCTGGTCGACACGCCGGTTGCTCTAGCCGCGTTCCGGGAAGAGTATGGTATCCTGGACGACGTTCACCTAGAGCTCGGTGCTGAGGAGACGACCCCATAGGGCAGATTAGACCAG